>JADBJO010014589.1:0-37500 GCA_016801955.1 Conus betulinus
TTCTATTGTCTGTTAGGTTTTCAGTATGTTACATCTGTTGTATGTGAGGTTTTATGTGTGTCATTGTTTCGGCTGTGAGGTTTCAGTATGTTATATTTCTGTTGTCTGTTAGGTTTTCAGTATGCTATATTGCTATTGCTTGTGAGGTTTCAGTATCTGTTACTATATTGTGTGGAGTTTTCATACTGTCAGCTGTATTGTTTGTCAGATTTTCAGGTGCCTGTGTGTGTGTGTGTGTGTGTGTGTGTGTGTGTGTGTGTGTGTGTGTGTGCGCGCGGTGCGCGCTGACGGTGAGGTTTTACAGTAATTCGTTGCTTTTTGTTTGTGAGATTTTTTAATTTGGTACAGTTCTGCAAATGCCTTGCTTAATATTCTACATTATGAATGGAAAAGAGTGAGCTTTTCAAAAGAGTTTTGTCCAGATCGTTTACTGAATCTTTGGCAAAGAGGAAAGTATAAGCAAAGATGATGACTGTGTGCATTTCAAGGGCTTATATGAATTTTCTTCTAATAATTAAATTGCTGTTGCAGCTGCGCACGCAGGCACATGTTTCTTGAATACATACAGTCATACAAATTCACATGTATATGTTCACACACATACGTAGTTCACTTCAAATGTATACTCTACACGTATACAAGCACATACATGCATACACGCTATATTCCCTCTCTCTCTCTTTCTCTCTCTCTTCTCTTACATGCAGTCACTGTAAACAGATTCACACTCACAGAAACTCCCACACAGACACATACAGACTTGTGCACTGACACACACACATACACACGCACGTACGCACGCAGACACACACACACACACACACACACACCCCACACACACACACACCACACACACACACACACACACAATGCATGCACTCACGCACGCACGCATGCACGCACGCATGCACACACAGAGGCATGCTCGCACGCAGGCATGCACGCACGCAGGCACGCACACACGCATGCACACACACACACGCACGCACGCACACACACACGCACACAGCACACACACACACAACACACACACACACACACACACACACACACACACACACACACACATATTCATTGAGAAAGGCAGTCAGGTACCCCCGTGACCTGTGCTTTCAGTTGCTGAGCAATGCCACAACAACCTGGAACAAGTGAGACAGGACCTGGCCAGGAAGCAAGACGAACTGGACCACACGTCTCAGACACTCTCCGACCTTAGGGTGCGTGTGTGTTGTGTGTGTGTGTGTTGTGTGTGTGTGTGTGTGTGTGTGTGCGCATGCATGCATGCAGGTATGTATGTGTGTGTGTGTGCATGCATGCGTGCGTGTTCATGTACAGGTGTGTATGTGCGTGTGTGGTTGACGAAAAAAAAATGATGTGGATGAATTGTACGGTCAGCGCAACCTTAATAATTTTACGGCTATGAACACTGACGCTCGTTAAAGTGGTGACTTTACCACCATGACACAGGCTGTCAAAGTCGATGAGTAGTGAGTGACCAAGAAGGGTTAATTGGTGTAATCCTCTTGCATTTACATATTTTACATCAAAACTCTTAAAAAAGCTATTCATCTTTCTGTCTCTGAAGGGTTGATCGATGCATTTACATATCTTGCATTGAAACTCTTGCTGGTGTTCATTTTTCTGTGTAATTTTCTAAAAAAAAAAAGAAAAGAAAAAAAAAGAAAAAAGTGAAATGTTCTTCCTATATGCCCCGGTGTTATTTAGTTGATGTTACAGATCAAGGTATCATCTCTGGCATACATACTGAGAATCAACTTACTTTTATTTTGCATGTGTGTGCCATGTATGGGCAAAATAGGCAATTGTTCACTCTCTTGTTGTTTGATCCAGGCAAAATCACCATGAAGTCATACTGTCTGAAAGCAGTCACAATCTGATGTGTTCAACATGCATTCATGAACTTGAAATGATGAACATTCCTACTGAACGTGTTCTGTTGCTCCGACTATCAAAGTAGTCGTTTAGAGTGACACACGTGTCATTGAGTAGGTTTGTCCCACCTGTAGAAGTTTTCAGTCATGTAGAGAAAGGAAACTCTTGCCACCATGTATCGTTTTTGTTCAGTTTCAAAAAAAAAAAAACCCACTGGGAACTTACAAAGGCAATGTGTTTGTGTGAATGCATGCACATACGCGTGTGTGTTTGTCTGTGGGTGTGTGGAGTGTGAGTGTATATTTATACGGTGTGCATGTATGTGTTGCGCACTATTTTGAAAGCAAGAGCAACTATGAAAACAGAAGAGTCACACTGGTCGATAGCGTACCTATTATTTTTTTGTTATAAGTGGCAAGATAACAAACGCACAAAATACATACAGAAATGTTTGCACTTCCATACTGCCTGGACCACACAGACACAGACCACACACACACACACACACACACACACACACACACACACCACACACACACACACACACACAACACACACCACACACACTCTCACACACACACACACACACAATCACACACACACACACACACACACACACACCACACACACACACACCACACACACACTCTCTCACTCACTCATACACACCACACGCACGCACGCACTCTCACGCACACACACCACACACACACAACACACACACACACACTCATACACACACACACACACAAACACACACAACACTCACACTCACACACACACACACACACACACACACACGACACACCACATACACACACACACACACACACACACACACACACACACACCACACCATACTGAATCTGGAAGCACACCAAAGCACCCCCTGGCGTTTTTCTGCATGTTCTGATATCCGACACTTGCGGGCGTTTCAGAAGGAAGCCAGTCAGCTGCAGGCCAACAGTGAGCAGTTTGCCGAGATGCAGGAGAAGATCCAAGCACTGGGTCAGTATTGGACAAGACCTGCTCTTCCTCACGTCCGGTCCTTTCTCTCACCCCTCCCCTCCTCCATCACCCCTCAGTTGAAGGCTGGCTGGATGCTTTGTCTCATCTGACGCTGAATGAATCTCTTTTTCCCTTTGACAACAGTGTCGCAAACATGCGCTGCCTTGCTGAGCATTGCCATCCTTGTTGCTGTCGTCAGTGACCGTGTGAAGCATGAACTTGTGTTTGTCCGGCATGTCCGTTCTGTTCGTTCAGGCTTGTGAACGAATGCACATGTGTAGTACAGGACTGTATCTACAGACATCGAAAAATAAATGAGTGTGTGTGTGTGTGTGTGTGCGCGTGTGCGTGTGTGTGTCGGTTCGGGGGAAAGGGGGGGGGGGGGGGGTTGGGGGCTAGCTGAGTAGAAGGAAATCCTTTTACCCTATTATGTTTTTTTTTTTTTGTTATGATTTATATTGTTTACCATTTCCTACTGAAAATGAACGTTGATATTCTATGGTAGTTTTTTTTTCGAGCGAGTTAAATGTGCGATGTTAAAGAAGAGAAGGGAAAAGGGGGAGGGGCAGGGGTAGAGAGAGAGAGAGAGAGAGAAGAAAACTCAAATTATTCTGATAAAATCATTGAAAGGTTGGTGGGATGCGTATAGGAGGGGTGGTGCTCTCTAAGGGGGTTTTCTCCCCCGTTTTTCTTCCCTCAATCTTAGTCATTTATGATTATGAGTTTGATATATAATTGATATGTTTCAGATCTGTTTTCATACAATCTTTTCAGCGCACTGTCCGCTTTCTGCGCTCCCCTGTCAGCTCTATCTTCATTTGATTAAAACTAACCCTTTTTTGGGGGGCCAAAAAAAAAAAAAGGATTGTAAGGCAGATGTATGAAAATACAGCATGTTTCTTGCCTGATATGTCCAAGTCCATTTAGGGGTATTGTCTCCATTTCTGTTCAGTGAAACATTAACAAGATGAGAGTATGAATTTACTCGTTATTGTCTGACAACACCCATGCCAATCCATCTGCACACTTTGAAGTAGGCACATTTTTGTGTCATGTGGCAGGCTGGCTCTGTTCAGATCTTTTTGTGTGATGTGACGCTGCGCTGTGTTTATGTGGCAGCATGCTGCTGTATTCGAAGTATATTCACAGAGATTTTTTTTTTTTTTTTTGCTCTTCCAATGCTAACCATTTCAAGTGACAAATTGAAAAGCCATAAATTTGTAGTCTTGATATGCCGGTGAGGGCCTTTGGCCTTGGCTGTGGGCACAGGAATATTCTGTGAAACTGGTTTGTGCAAACGTAGCAAAAGAAAAAAATGATGTTGTTATGTGTCTTTGATATTCAGTGGATTGTGGGCGACGATGGTTTTGATGTGGTGTGCCTGCAGTGTGACTGTTGTTGTTGTTTACAGAGAAAGACATGGAAGAGAGAAACAAAGAGAAAAAAAACGAGTTGGCCAATGCCCTGTCTGTGTCCTACGAAGAAGTCCAACGACTACGCAAAGAATCGACAGAGGTAGGCCTCTTCTTTGGTCTCCCTGTGATTTTTATTTGTTTTTGTTAATTTTTGTAATAGTGCTCAGTTCAGTATCGTTTAAGTTTTGATTTATTGCTTTAGTAAAATAAAGAATTCTTTTTGTATTTCTTCAGTGTGTTTGTTTTGGATTACATGACATGTTGTTCAGTTCTTGCCTTTCGTTAAGTGTGTTTGTGTGTCACAGTTCTGCTGATGGTCAGTTATGTTGGTGGGGGTGGCTTCGGTGATGGCAAAAATGTATTCCATGCAGGTGACATCAGTCCACAAAATCTGCACAGTTTGGATAGAAAATTAGTCAGCAGCCATAACGAATTGAGCGTGACGCAACGACTGATCTGATTAAAATTTCTTTTTTTATTTGTAGCGGTCACACAAAACATTTCTTGGATAAAAAAGTTTGAACATGGATCACGAATTGCGGGGGTTCCCAACTCTCTAAAATGTGGAAGGTTGGTTTAGGAATGTGCAGGACGTAACTAGCATCAATGGAATGACCAGGTTCAGTTTGACTGGCTTTCACCCTTGCATTTGAGTATTGCCTGAAAATTATGTTTCTACTTCCAGTTTTATCTCCTTTTACAGAAAAAAAAATGAGATGTAACAAAGTTAGCTGACGTTCACTGACCCTATGAATCTCATGAGAATTCCTTGAAATTCTCAAGTAAGGGTTCCAGGGACACATGAGAAAAAGAGCTACAGAGAGGAACTGACAAATGTTGGTTACAACTATTATTGATATAATTAGAGTATTCATGTAACGCCCCAGCCGCAGTTTGGTATTCACAGTGGGGCTGCCTGCCAGGGTAGAGCTGACTGGAAGAGCTGCCTGCTGGTATTGCATTCAGTTTGTTTCCCGTTTCAGTCACTCCAGAATCAGTCCACTCAGCCATTCTTTCCCTTCTTTCATCAATGCAGGATGCATGCTAGCTATATATATATATATATATATATATATATGTGTGTGTGTGTGTGTGTGTGTGTGTGTGTGTGATCCATACCAATGGCCAAACTGGCCATGTCTTTGGAAAGTTCGTTATAAGATTTTACATGTGTGCAAGATGTTATGTATGCATTTGCGCATGGGACCTTTGGTGGGTTTTCTAGTCTCATTCAAAGCAGCAACTTTGGGGCAAATGGAATCAGAACCAGTGTGAACTGAGAGGGAAAAAATCCTCCTGTACCCAAATCGCCTCTGGTGGGGATTCAAGCTTGCAAGCCCCAGGGTTGTCCGAATCATGAGTCCCAGTGCTTATCTGTTCATTTTTAAATAATCACAGAGGGAAAATGACAGCTTATCTTCAGCTCGAATTTGGTGCTCACTGAACGCACTATGACTGGCATTAATATTATTTACATGACTTTTTTTTTCTTCAGCTTATTTCTGTCATCCTTTCTATTCTACCGTTCTCGTTGCTCTTGATTTTAATATTTCCTTTGTTATTTCCTTTTTTTGTCTTAATTTCCTATAACTGTATAAAATACTGGCCTCATTTTATTTCTTGTTCATAATTTTCTTTTTTTTTTTTCTGAAGTGAAGATGTAGCTTTAAGATAATCATAGCCATCATTATGTCTTTCCGATGCTGCTTCTTTGTGTGATAGTCCATCATTGCTTCTGATAGACAGCTTTGCAATTTAGCTGAAACAGAGAATGCTGCATTATCCTGTACTGACTGTGTATGTGTGGGTGTGTGTGTGTGTGTGCTCCCAGCTGTACTACTACTTTGTTGTTATCCTCCTCCCTCAAATGTCGCTCTACTACGCTCTCCTCCTCCTCCTCTTTCTTCTTTCTTTGTTTCCCCTTTCTTTGCCTGTCCCTGTCTCTCTAAGCCTCCCTGTCTGTCGTTGTTTCTCTTCCCGCCTCTCTGTCTCTCTCCTCCCTCCATCTCCTCCCCTTCTTCATCCTTCCTTCTTTTTTTTTTTTTCCTTCTCTGTCTCTTTTTTCTGTCTTTACATTTTATTTCACCTGTGTCTTTTCTTCTCTCTTGCTTGCTGGTCTTCTGCCCTCTTCCCCACCCTCTTCTCCCTGCATCTCTTCCACGCTCAGTTTCTTTCTTTCTTTCTTCATTCCGTCCCCTTTGGTCCCCCCCTCTTCCCTTTCAAACCCCTCCCCCCCCCCCCCCCCCCCCTTCCCCCCCCCTCCCCCCCCCGTTGTTTTTCCTGTTCCTCTTTTCTCCTCCTTGTACCTGGTTCTTCTTCTACTCCATTTCCCTGCCCATCTGGGTGCCAAACGCTGCATGGTGGCTGATGTTAGTGGCTTTGTTGAAGTTTGTTGCGACTAAAGATATAATTTATTCTGTTCTGTATTCTGTTCATACTTGCATTTTGTCTTTGGGGGAAAAATGTATTGCCTGTATAATTTGTACTTCATTCTTTTTGTACTGTTTTTGTCTTTCTCCACTTTCTCAGCCGGTCTGCATGTCTGTCTGTCTGTTGTTTTCACAAAACTTGCTTCCTACCTGTCCCCCCCCCCCCCCCCTCTCTCATGCGCACCAATTCATATATATAGATACTACACACACTTGCAACACCCTTTACCGCCATCATCGCCACACCACAGCACAGATAAGGTGGGTGATGCTAGACACATTGTTAGATTCATTCAAGCAAAAAAATTCCAGTCATGCAGTAGCACCAGACTGTCCTTATTTTCTCGCCCCCCTACTTTCCCCCCCCCAGTCCCTCCTCCTCCCCCCACCCCCCTTTCCCCCCGTGGCCTTTTATTTCATTTTTCTTTGTGCTGAATTTTCTTTATATTAAGGGGTGACGGGAAAGCTTGATTGGTTGTCGTGTGCTTTAATGATCATGACCTGTTTTTTTTTTCATCATCCTGTTTCATGTTGTGTTGCTTCTGTAGGCACATGAGAAACTGCGGAAAGAGCACATTGAGTTTTGAAAGTGCTCTGAACGAGCATTCAGCAGGCATCAGCTAGAGCAAAGTACGACAGGTATGCGCCCAAAGAGCTGGCTGGGGGGGGGGTGAGGGGGGGGGGGGTGGGGGGGGTAAAGGGTCACTATCAGGGTCACATTGGCAAGGTCATGTGTGATGGATGTTTGTGGCCACCAAACTGTTTGAAGCACTTGGCCATGCTGAAAGTGTGCAGTTTTCTAACATCTGTCATTGAGTTTTTTTTTTTTTTTTTAATTATCATTGTTGTGGAGGCTGTTTGTTGTGTTTTATGAAGATGTGCAGTTCATTCCATGAAAAAGTAAATTTATATCAGAAAAAAAATAAAAGGAAGAAAAAGTCCACTAATAGAAATATATAAGTTGCCAGTTATTTAACACTGCTGATGACTTTTGTGTTTTTCTTTTAAAACTAGGGTAGTATTTTGCGCTAAAAATCAAAAATGTATACAATTGTTGGCAAGAGAAGGTAAATCTGAACTCCAAAATTCACCATTTTTCCTTGTCTTTTCATTCGGGTCTGTTTTTGGGTTTGTTGGGGTTTTGTTTGTTTTGGTTTTTTTTAATTATGCAAAGCCTCTGTTTTCCTTTCAATTTTTTCATTTCTTGAGTTCTTTTCACAGTGTTACAGTGAATGATTTCAAAATACACCCCAGATTTTCTGCTGATCAACGTCAGTGTGCACCCGTTCCGATCACTAAACAGTCTTTGTTCATCTTTGAAAAAAAAATGGCTGAATGCATTCTGTAACTTCTTGGTGGGAATGGGAAAAAAAAAAGTTAAAGCATATCACAAAAAACTTCAACTCTAAGGTGTTGTGTGGTGTGTGTGTGTGTGTGTGTGTGTGTTGCGACAGCTGCGGTTGCGCGCGGGGCATGTGGTGTGTGTGTGTGTGTGGTGTGTGTGTTGTGGTAAGTGATGTGAGACGAGAGTGGTTGTATGTGGGGTAAGTGAGTGAGGGAGGAGGAGAGGTGTAGGTAGTAGTGTGTGTGTGTGTTGTGGGTTGGTGTGTAGTGTCTGTGGGAGGTGTGGTTGTGTGTGAGTTGAGATAGAGGAGGAAAGGTTGTTGTGGTGTGCTGTGTGTATGCACTGTGTGCAAAGTGGCATTACAAGGGTGGGAGGAGGAGCAATACTGAACATTTATTTTTGAGCAGCGGATATTGTCAGTGAATATCAAGGAAGGGTGTGAAAGATGAGCATTCTCCTATAAGAGTGGTTGGTAGTCTGATTTGTCCCATTTGGGACAGATTGTCAGGGTAGTTTTTTTTTGGTAGATGGGTTCCGATAGGACAGATGGGAGGGTGGTTGTAGGACTCTGTTCATGGGGACAGATGGCAGGGTTAAGTTGGTAAAGTGGTCAAAAGAGGACAGAGGGGAGGTGGGTGGTAGCTTGAATCTGTCATGGGGACGATGTCAGGGTTTAGTTGGTTAGGCTGGTCAGATCAGGAAGATGGGAGGGGCTGGGTAGCTGATCTGTCCCCATGGGGACAGATTGTCAGGGTTAGTGGATAGCTGGTAGATAAGGACAGGATGGGAGGGTGGCTGGGTAGCGGATCTGTCGTGGGGACAGCTGTCCAGGATTCAGTTTGGTAGTGGTAACGCTGGTTTAGGACAGATGGGGGGTGGCGGGTTTGTGAGGCTGGATCTTGTCATGGGGAACAGATGTCAGGATTAGTTGGTCGCTGGTTCCAGTAAGGACAGATGGGAGGTGGTGTTTAGTATGATTCGGTCATTGGACACGATGTGCAGGGGTTAGTTGTGTAGCATGGGGTTGGGGCCGAGGGTGTAGGGACACGATGTGAGTGGTTGGTAGTCATCATACAATAAGGATGACAGATTGCGGGTGGGGTGGTAGTTGATTCTGTCAAGGAGGAGTGATGGGGTTAGTTTGTAGTTGATCTGTAAGCGAGGGCCAGGTTGAAGGTTGTTTTAAGTTGAGAGATAAGGAACCAAAACCAGCGGGGCTCGGGGTGTTGGGAGTTTATTGCTGTAACGGAGGACAGTGTTGGGGTGGGGTAGGAGTTGATCTGTAAGGAGGGACAGATGTGGGGTGTTTGTAGTTGATCTGTAAGGAGGCCAAGGTTGAGGTTTGGTTTCAAATTGAGCCGTAGTAGGAAAACAGATGCGTGGTGTTTTGGGAGTTTTTATTCGCTGTAACGGAGGACAGATTGGGGGGTGGTTAGGAGTTGATCTGGTAAGGCGGGGCAGATGTGAGGTGGTTCGTATCATCCATAATGATGACAAGATGTGCGGGGGGATGGGAGGTTGATCTGTAGGCGGCCGGGGTGGGGTGGATTGGACGTTGAGTAGTTGCTCTGTAAGGAGGGCAGCAGTGTGGGGTGTGTGTGGAGTTGATAGGTAAAGGAGAGGAAGATGTGGGCGTGGGTTGGACCTAGGTTGATGGGACGGAGTAAGTAAAGGGTCGTCAGCCAGATCTATGACAGAGGTTTGGTTTAGCTAGCATAGGTCTGTAAGAAGGGACATATAACAAGCTGGTTGGTAGTTACCAACAGTTAAGTAAGCGAAATTTCGGTATGGCCAGTAATCTGTAATGTAGAAACACGGCAACAGAGGTTGGTAGCTTGGTCTTTATAAGGCTAATGTCGCCAGAGGTTGGAAGGTTTGTCGTAGGAAAGAAGTACATGTGGTTTTGGGAGTGGGCGTGTAGAAAGGCAGGGTGGTTTGTGTGGAGTGGTTGGTGTGGGGGGGCTGTAGAACACAAGTCTTCTTCAAGGGTCCCCCGCTGCACTGCAGAGGTGGTTCGCTTTATTCACAGCTGAGGTGCTTCACAGATCGTTGGGGGGGGTGCTACAGTCCTCCGACCACTTTCTATAGCCTATCAGAGCCATGTTTAATTGTCATGTGGTGTGTGTTGGTGTGTGTGTTGTGTGTTGATTTTCTTTGTTTGAATTCTCTCTCTCTCTCTCTCTCACTCTGTCTTGCCTGCACTCCTCCCTCCTCCTCCTCCGGACTCTCCCCCAGACTCTCCGCTCCTCTCTCTCTCTCTCTCATCACCCCACCTTCAATCATCCCCTCCCTCCCGCCCCTCCGTCCGCCCTCCTCCCCCCCTCTCTCTCCTCTCCCCTCTCCCCCTCCTCCATCTCCTCCCTCTCTCCTCTCTCCCCCTCTCACTCTCTCCTCCTCCTCTCTTTTCTTTCCCTCGCTCTCCTCACTCCGTCACGTCTTTTTCCTGGTCCCCTGCCTTTATTTCGTGTTTTTTAATACTGCTTTGACATTGACGTTTACTATGTATTATTGTGGGAAAAGCGGAAATTGATTTTGTTTTTGTTTTTTGTTTCCTCCTTGTTCCTCATATAAGTAAGCGATTTACAGTGACAAATGAAGACTAGTAATTGATTGTTGTTTGGAATTATAGTTTAAATTTTTGTTGAATTAAACTAAATCTGTAACTTGGTTTAAGTTTGAATTAGATATGATTAAAAACTGATGAAACCTATCTTTGGAGAGAATCCAGAACTTTTTGAAATAAAAAAAAAAAAAAAAAAATACGAACAAAACATCCTTCAGAACTCCCAGCATTTTAGGTCAATAACCGCTTGCAAGACGATGCAAAGTAAAGACAAGTGGAATTTGTAACTAAAGGCACTGACTTCGAAAGACCCTAAATTTGCTGATTATGGTTTTTACAGAAGGAAGGGTGGTGTGGTGTGTGTGTGTGTTGTGTGGTGTGTGTGTGTTGTGCGCACGGCCCGCACGCGGTCCGCGCGTAGCTCCTGCCTCTGATGTGTAGGTACTGGTGCCATTCATGCATGCGCATTGTGTGGTGTGTGGTGGTAAATGGGAAAAGAAAAAGAGGGCATATAGAGAGAACGGCGAAAACCGAAGTAAGATAGAGGGAAAAGAAAGTGAGGAAGGTAGAGTATGATGTTACACCTTGTAATAGGGGCGCTTGAGAGAGTGTATATGAGAAGGGAACACAACAAAACACTGCTGGAGTGGAAGGGGGGGGTTGGGGTGGGTGGGGGTTGGGTGTGGGGCTGGGGGGAACTATCTGGGTTAAACTCCTGTGAAAATAGGGTGCGTATGGTTTGTCCCATTGTGCATGTGTCCTATGTGTATATGCACACCTGGGTGGTGGAGATGGTGTTTTGGGGTGTTGTGCTTAAAAGCCTCTACATGTTTATGTTTTAGAATTGGTTTTTTTGATAAATTAACAATGGAGGTGGTGATTGTAAAGGTGTAGATAGGGACATGGGGGGGAAGGGTAGGGGGTAGAGGGAAAAGGGATGGGAAGCGGGGGGGGGGGAAGGGGGGGGGGAAAGGAAAGCGAGGGGCCACAGGAAGCTGGAATGACAAGCTTAAACACACAAAAAACCCCACAACACACCCACACACACCAAACAATCGCATGCAGGCACACACACACACAACCACACGACACACCACTTGTAAACTGTATCGGCCATTATATATCTTTCATAAGTCTGCCTATACGTAGTTACATTCTCTTTTCATTTCATACCATCACTTTCACTCCCAGACGGAAGCGGCATGACATCCAAACGTCGAAGCTTTTTTGTTTCTGGTTTTTTTGTTTTTTTTTTTTGCTGTTTCCAACCTCCGACATCCGCAAAGATAGTTTTTTTGTAGTATTGATGACAGAAGATCGGCGTCAAACATCATTTTTTTTAATTATGAAAAACCTACCTTTCCTAAATCCACTAAAGAAGAAAACGGCATGAATACCGAGGGGGAGTAATAAAATAATTGGAACACTTGAACCTACAACCCCCTAAGGTGTGCCATGGTACGAGGGAATAAAGATGCTGGCGGAAAAAGAGAAGGACTGACATTCTGACGTGCTCTACTCCAGAGTTGGGCCAGCAAGTTGACATCGCTCAGCCGCAACAGGTCGCTGAGCTCCAGGGCAACATTGCTGGCAACAGTATCAGATGCCAATGGAGCTCAGATAGCAGCTGAAGATGAATATAAGCGAGAACCTCCTTTGTTACCAAGAAGCAGTTAGAACGGCTTTTCCCAGAGTTTTGTTTTTCTCTTTTTTTTTTTTTTTCTTTTTTTTTCTCTTGTTTTTTTTTTTTTCGCTTTTTTTTTTTTCTTCTTTTTCTTTTTTTTTCTCCTTTTCCCTTTCTACTTTTTTCTTTTCTTTTTTCTTTTTTGTTTTTCTTTTTCTCTTGCTTTTTTTGTTTGTTTAACCTTCTTTGACTGCCTTTTTTTTGCTGCCCCTCATGGTTTATTTACCCTTAAAAAAACATATTATTTGGTTTTCTAAATTGTTTATTTGTGTGGTGGTTTGTTTTTTTTCATTGTCTCCTTTATACCCATTTGGTGTAAATAGACATTTGTAAATTTTTTTGTTGTTGGCAAAATTTTATTATTTTTGTGTGTGCTTATTGTCCCCATAAACTATTTGGTGTTGGTTTTGTTTTGTCTATAACACCGTTTTTAGTGTTCATATTTACGTCCATTCGCCTGAGATGTATTCTCATTGATTCTGATTTTTTTTTTTTTTTTTTTTTTTTTTCCCTTCAAATTGGATAGGTAATTTGTATTTAATGGCGAACTGTGGGACGGACTCTTATCGTGTTTATGATTTATTTTCTATGTTATGCATGGTGCTTTTATTCTGGTGTGTCTCTTTTCCTAATTTTGCAACACACGTATCAGAAGGAAGGCACGGATTATCATTCTAATATGTCATGGGTTTTTTGTTAAATTCCACGAAAGTTGTCGATGATACTGTGTCAGTCCAGATTGCTCATACATTGTCCTCGTGTTGTCACCACCCCATTAGCCCATCCCACTATTTTTTGTTCCTTTCTTTTGTTTGTGTGTGTGCACTTTCCCGAGGGGCCTTTTCTTCTATATTTCCCAGTTATAATGGAAATCGTAATATCTCCTAATTTCTATATGTTGTAATACAGAAAAGGCCGGCGTTTTTTGTTCCATATGGTATTGGCTTTCATTTGTTCAGGTCCTAACATTATAGCATTTCGATTGTTCCTAATCTTTCTGTCTAATCCCAGTTATAGGACCGTAATATCTGATCGAATTCTATATGTGGTAGGGAGTAAAGCCAGCGTTTTGCGTTGGTCCGTGATGGGGTAGGCCTTTCATGTGTTCCGTAGTATTCATTAGTAGCTCTTTCTGTGTAATGCTGTTGAGTTTGGTTCGTCCCTTGCACTGAAGTTTCTTTGTTATATAAGTTAAAGGATTAAAAATAAAATTAGCCTCCAATTTTTTAGGAGTAACGAGCTGTGCTCTGTTGAGGATTTGAAAAGATATATCATCATTTGTTAGACATTTCATGCAAATCCATTTTTTGAATGTACACATATAGCTTTCTTTTTCATACTTGTGATTAGAAAATAAGAAAATCAGAATTATTTTTTCTTCAGTTAAAAATGTAGAAATTTGATTGCAACGTGTAGTGACTGCAGGCGGAAATCTAAACAAATCTTAAAACATTTATGTAATAGGCATACAGAATTTTGTTTTTTGTTGTGGTTCTGCTTATTGGGGGTGTGGCATTATTAGGTTATCTGTCGGTTTGTCCCTCCTTGTTTCTTGCAAAAACCAAATCATCTATCACTTGAATGAACATATGCCATACATGTGGTGAAATATTGGTGTGTAGATTTTGAATGATGTCATTGTTTGTTGCTTGCCACCATGCACTGAAGTCATCACGTTTTGTGCACTAACCTGCCCTGACCTGACCTTCTTGGCGGCGGGTGTTTCTCTCTTGCAGCTGATGACAGAAGATATACTGAAAATGAGGCTTGATGCTTTAGACGTGGCCGTCAGTGTAAATAACCGTGACTTGGTGGAGTGTGACTCCGTATCCGACACAGCATCTGTGATGGATCCTGTGAGTTGTGGCTTGGCTGTGGTAAAGATGCAGCGTTCTGTGTAATCCCAGGCGTGATGCTGACTGGTGATACGTATCCTCCATCCTGTATAGTCGTTTCCCACTCATCCTGGTGTGGTGTGTATCCATATACTTAACAAAACAAGGCTTTCTTTCTCTTTTTTTTTTTTGTCATGTATTCAGGTACATTTCCAGACTGTTACTGGCAAAATAAAACCTGTATTACTTTTTTCTAAAGCTGTAAACTTTGCACAGATGAGAGAGTTACTTCACAGAAAAGATTCCAGCATCCCGTTACTTATGATCACCTCATGCCAAAGCTTCCAGAACGTGTATGTATTGCACTCAGTTATTTGCTCCAAGTGTATCGTGTACTGGGCATATCGTTGCACAACACACTTTCCTTACAGAAGATATATCTGACATGGGTTTTTTTTTTTGCTGTTGTATGTATGTCTTTGACACGTAATTGATAATATTGAGTATATATACGAATAGACATGAGAACTAGTAGCTTTTTTTTTTTTTTTTAAATTACAGATTTTCCTTGTATTAAAAGCAAGTTACGATTTTCTTCGTTTTCATGCCATAAGCTATCGTAACCTATTACAAGTGTGAATAGATTTAGTAACAAAGAGAATGGCAGTCAGACAAAGCACAGACTTCTACCTTGATCACACTGAATATTGGATGCACAATTTGTGTCCATTCATGATGGAAAAAGAGTTTTAGTTTGACAGGGGAAGTAATTGGTGTTGACTGGAGGGAGTTACTTCCATTCACCTTTTTTTTTTTTTTTTTCTCAAAAGAAGACATGTAAACAGCAAAGTGTCAACATTGATGTCACATTGAGAATGTAAACATCCCTTGAAAATGTACGACTCTTTGGACAATTCTCAGATTTTCAGAGTTAGTTACAGTTGTTATGTTCGGTGGGAAAGTTGGAATTACCTTCGGATATAATGGGAACCGACCCTGGATCCAATCAGCACCAGCATCTGTGATCAAGTTGTTCTTGGGCCTGATTCTTTTTGTTTTGTTGAAACTGATCAAGTGGTTTTGAGTCATCAAAATTTGCAGTGATGGTGCTGAATGATCTTGAATCTGTCATTTGACACAGATCCTTATCGCAGATCTCTGTTGAAATTTGATGGATTAATACTTTGACCACATTCTGTTTATTAGGTGAAGTGTAGTGAGTTTTGCATAATGCTGCTGACAGATATACAAACTTACCAACCAACCAGTGGGAAGTGGGTGAAATAGAAACATTCGTGGGATGAGCCTAGATGATAATGCTGATTATTTTGCAGCCATGGTTTTTGACTCTCGCATGAACGATGACTGTAATTAACCCCAGGATAAAATGTGATGATGAAAATCATGAGCATCAGTGCTTGATTTATGGTTGTGTTTTTTTTTTCCCCTTTATGTTTGGTTACTTTGTTTGTTTTTGTTACTTTGTTTGTTTTATTCTTCATTGTGTGGTCACTCTCTCTGTTTTTGTTGTGAAAACTTAGAATTAAAAGGGAAGATGATTATATGAAAAAAGAAGGGTTACAGTGGAATTCTCCTTATGTCCTATAAACAGCTGTGCAAGATTTGGCACTGATGTCATTTATGCCTTTATAATGTAATGTTATTTTGCTCTCAAAGCATCATCACATGTGACATGAACATACGCTGTTTCTTGTGGGATTTTTTTTTTTTTTTTTTTTTTTTCAGAAAATACTATGTACTATGCTTGGTGGCAACTTTATGTTTGAAGCTATTACTAGTATGGTTTTGTTTTGTCTTGTTTCTGCTGTAACTCACATTAATTGCACACACACACACACACACACACACACACACACACACACACACACACACACACACACACACACACATAATACACTCCTCTTTCCTCATCTTTCCCTCCCTCTGTTCACCCTCTATCAAGGAAAAAGAAGTTTGCTTATCTTGAATATTATCTGTTCAATTTGTTTTCCCCAGTCAAGGGAGAAGAAGGTTGATTATTTCAAAATGTAGCTGTTCATTTTGTGTAGTTTTTCCTAGGTAAGGGGGAAAAGAAGTTTGATTATCTTGAATATGTGTCTGTTGACTTCATGTAGTTTTCCCAAACCACACATTTCTTTTTTTTTTTTTTTTTGTTTTTCACATGCATGTCCTTGCACACATATTTAAGCAAACCATCATGTTAGCACTTGTGATGTCAAAAAACAGAATTTAAGGGATAGGTTTTGTGATTTTCCTAACTAATAAAACACTTATTTTGCATGTAACTTACTTGAATGTATATATTGTGGTTGGCAGCGGAACTGACAGTTAATATTTCAGTGACTGTACATGCGTTTTCATGTGAATGTTATCTCACCATTCTGTTTAATCAGTGCAGTGGTCACTGGTGATTTCATATCAGTCTTACAGGTGTGCTCTACTAATGTTGCATGTTTAACTGGCATGCCCCATGTTTTTCAGAATGAATGCTCATGCTTTGCATTATGACCCACTGCTGTGTGAAGGATTCCATCTAACAGACACAACTTTTTTTTTTTTGTCCTGTGACATTTCGTCTCACTGCATCTGCTTTTGCACCCTGCTGTCTGATAGTCATTTCTCTGTAAAAAAAAAAAAAAAAAAAAAATTCATCTAACAAGCTCTTTGTCGCACGCTTTTGTACCGAGCACAATGATGAAGAATGTTTTTTGTTCGCAGGATTCGTTTTCATGGCCCCTAAGGTGGATGTTATGTATTGTTTTGTTGGTACTGTTACCACTGTTGTTGTCAGTCAGATGAAAACAATTACTACACTCATTTCTAGTGTTTGAAGCCTGTCCAAAGACTTCTCCAAGGGCTGACACTAGTTTAGTCCCCGTCACGTTAACTGTTGTTTTTTTCAGCAGTGATGTGCCCTGTTAATTAATAGCAATGCATGATAAATGGCACAATGGTGGAAACTATTGTCTTCATCAAGTAATTGTTTGTAGGAGTATTTAGTATATCAAAGCACAGGAAAAGGATAAATGTGTGCGAGTGTGTATATGTGTGTGTGTGTGTGAGTGTGTGTGTGTGTGGGTGGTGTGTGTGTGTGTGTGTGTGTGTGTGTGCACATGTGTGTGTGCACATGTGTGTGTGTGTGTGTGTGTGTGTGTGTGTGCTGTGTGTGTGTGTGTGTGTGTGTGTGTGTGTGTGTGTGTGTGTGTGTGTGTGTGTGTGTGTGTTTGAGTGAACGAGTGGTGACTCGATGTCCTAGTGAGTGATCAGAAAAGCAAGAAACAGATTTCCTGACAAGGCCGTTGCATATGACAAAAATTGTATATTTTCCTGCACAGTGTGTTGATAATGACTGCTACAAGCTCTCAACCCATATCATTCATTTCATTGTCAAATGCTCTTTGTAAAGGTCCCTATACCAGGCTGCATGTTGCACCACTGCATTCCTGGCTGAAACACATTTCTCTCTCTCTGTCTCTCTCACTCACACACTTATACACACATGTATACACACTCATGCATACACACACACACCACTCTCTCTCTCTCTCTCTTGGGATGGAAAGTACACACCATTATTAAGCTGAAAGGAATGTCATGTTATTATATCATCATTTTTATGAATGTCAGCTCAGCAGCCTAATGACTTTATGTAAAAATATCACGACTTGATAAAGTGGATGTATATTGTAACAGATTTTTAAGGATAGTACATTTTCATATGCATGTACTTGATTTTGTTTTCACCAAGAGATGAAACAATTCCCGGTCTGTCTTTCTTCGTCCGTGAACATGCTCCATGTAGACACAGAAGAAGTAAGAGACAGATTGAGGAGGAACGTCACATGTATTCCAGAAAAAATCCCCTTCCAAATGTGATAATCTATTGGAGAGAGAATGTCAGTTGATATTATGAGAAGAAAAGGCATGCGTTAGTCGAAAATGCATACAGCTTCATTTGCTTTGGGGGGAAAAAAAAATTGTCTTTGTTGAGAGGATGAGGATATAGGGGGGGATGAGAATCCATGAGAGTGCCTTCAATCAGCCAGAGGACAACACACACAGCACACAGCCACACTGCTGTCTCTCTCCATGTCTTGTCACAGTGCTGGGGGTCTCTGGAGCTGAGAAAGGAGTAGTGCACCATCTGAGTGCAAAGCATTTAAGGGCTCAATGTCTTCTGAACCCATAAACTGGACTTCACACCAGTAAAGACGCTGAATGAGCATCACATATAAGGACAGGTTTGATTTTACATCTGAAGGCCAGAGAAGTGAAAAAGAGGGAAATGGAGGTGGGTTTTATTGACAACATGCATAATTCTAAATGACATTCCTTTGGGTTGGGGTGGGGTGGGGGTGGGGGGGGGGGGTGTACTTTTTCTCCAGACTACGTACCCAGATTCTGTTCCAGGTTGAGTTGAGTAAGAGCAGAGACCATTTTTCAGAGTTCCAGTGCCTGAGGGGTGTGGCTTGTTGTGTGTGCTTCAGGCAACAGAGCCCCTGCTGTCGGATGACAAAGAAAACCAGCGCGTGTCTCGCCGCGCTGCCGCTGTGCTGGCCAAAGAAAGCGTGAGGGATGACATCAACATCAAGCGAGATCAGCTGAGAGAGAGACTGGGTGGAGGAGCCAGAACTACCTCAGGGTGAGAGGAAGGGAAGATAAGCAGATGCTGCAGGAAGGGGTGGGCATGTGTGTGGAGGGGGAAGGAGTGAGCATGTGTGTGTGGAGGGGGAAGTGTGGGGCGTAAAGAGTGGGGAGGGGGTGGGGGGGGGGGGGGGGGGGGGGGGGGGGGGGCACAATATGAAAAAATGAAAATGTTGACAGTCACTGAAAAAAATTCACTGCTGAAAATACATATACGTAATATCTTAAAAATGAAGATAAAAATGCAGAAACTACTCTGTGTGTGTGTGTGTGTGTGTGTGTGTGTGTGTGTGTGTGTTGTGTGTGTGTTGTGTGTGTGTGTGTGTGTGTGTGTGTGTGTGTGTGTGTGTGTTTCATTCTATCAGTCCTGGACCTTTTCTTAGAAGACGATGGGTCAGAGGAAAATCAAACCAAGTCAGGACCTAAAGGGAGCATACCATGTGGCATTTTAATGAAGATTCTGCAACATAGGAAACGTCAGTCAGTCAAAACCAAGATGCTCCAAGATGGGGCCCTAGGGTGGTAACACTGGCAGCGAAAACTGACCCAGATGCTATGTTTTTCTTCTGCATGCACCAGGTAGATTCAGGGTGCAGTTTCTAAGTTATCAAGAGCGTATGTGATAACTGAACTTGAATTAGTTTACATCCATATAGTACAAAGTGCATGTTCAGTCAGCGTGAGTTATCAACAGAAAAAGCGAAGTAACATGTGCATCATTGGTGTTTCCAGTTTCAGCTTCAGCAGCAGATGGTGCGTCACAATGAGATGATGGAATCAGCCAGGAAGAAGTCGGATGAAACTATCGACCATCTGAAACAGAAACTCAACTCTCTGCAGGAGGTCAGACCCCTTTTGCACAGTCTCTCGTGCTTGTTTTCATAGCGTCATTCCTTGCTCCGTTACCCCCACCCCTTCAGCACCCTTGTGTGTCATTTTCATTCAAGACACACGCTGTATGTCTTGTTGTAAGTTGCTGATGTAGAATTGTAACAGAAAGTGCTTTGTCAGAGGTAAGACTGAAGCGCAAAGATTGAAAATTAGAAGTAGGAGGAAAGATTCAAATACAACATGTGAGGCCTAAATGGAAAGGTAAGATCCAAATGATTTTTAACTTCTGTTGTGAAATTGTAAGTACAGGGAAATATTTTAAGATTCTGTGTGTGTGTGTGTGTGTGTGTGTGTGTGTGTGTGTGTGTGTGAGTGAGCTTTCTATACATCCTAAAATGGAGGATGCTTCATGACTGATTTTCAATGTTTAGATATCACAATCCACATCTTTTTGGTTTCCTTAACAGAGAGAGAACCAGTGAGAATGATATAGCAGATTCAGCAGAAGAACATTTTCTTATTCTTTACATATGTTGTATATTGTCATGTTATTCCAGCTATCTATTTTCTTGTTGTTGTTGTTTCTTTTCCTTAATTCAATGTGAAGTCATCAGGGCACCACACTAAAGAACATCTCACCATGTTCTTCCCATTCTGTGGGTCGTGTGCCAAGGTCTGGGTCTCTGCAAATGTTGTCTCTGTCCACTGTGCAATGGTGTCCCTGTCCACTGTGCAATGGTGTCCCTGTTCACTCTGCAATGGTGTCCCTGTCCAATGTGCAATGGTGTCCCTGTCCACTCTGCAGTGGTGTCCCTGTCCACTGTGCAATGGTGTCCCTGTTCACTCTGCAATGGTGTCCCTGTCCACTGTGCAATGGTGTCCCTGTCCACTGTGCAATGTGTCCCTGTCCCACTGTCCACTGCAATGGTGTCCCTGTCCACTGTGCAATGGTGTCCCTGTCCACTGTGCAATGGTGTCCCTGTCCACTGTGCAATGGTGTCCCTGTCCACTGTGCAATGGTATCCCTGTCCACTGTGCAATGGTATCCCTGTCCACTGTGCATGGTGTCCCTGTCCACTGTGCAATGGTGTCCCTGTCCACTGTGCAATGGTGTCCCTGTCCACTGTGCAATGGTATCCCTGTCCACTGTGCAATGGTGTCCCTGTCCACTGTGCAATGGTGTCCCTGTCCACAGTGCAATGGTGTCCCTGTTCACTCTGCAATGGTGTTGGCCCTTCACACGTTTCTCTCTCCCTTCTGTCTGCCTTCCATCATTGTCTCTAGGAGCATGTGTTTTTGCCAGGCTGTTGGATACTGCGCGGTGACATGGCCATGCTGATGGGCTTTCTGTGCTTAACCCTTTCAGTCCTGACATGGTGACTTGTCTGTGGCAGTCCCTCCCAGCCAGGCGTGTGTTGGCTGCTCTGTTGGAAAATTGAGGCGCCGTCATTCAAACTGTATTTAACTTTGTATTGTACTGGCACACAGTAACAGATTTCTTTTTCTTTAACAAAGTAAGTTTTCATTGTTGGTTGGAGCTTTTCAGTCATGCATGGTTCCTCAATAAACAGGGGTTGAAGAGATCTTTTACCTCATCTTTAGTACTTTATATTCTGACAGAATATATAATCACATTTGCAATGAAATGCAAATAAAACTGACTGTGTGATAGTCAAAGGTATTTCTGGCAACCATGTAAGTGGTACGGGTTTTGTGTTCATGCCTTTAGAATTATTGGCTCAGACACACCACTCTGATTTTATCTAAAACTTTCCTCACTGTGCATTTACTTTGCTTGCTCGAAGAAAAACACCAAGAAACAAATTGCCAAAAATTCGTTACTCAGAGCAGGAAATGATTCAGGAAGTAAATAAATTCAAAATATTTCCCCTGTACGTATTATTTATGCATAGAGTAAAGGTTAAATGTGCTAGATTTGAACCAAGAGTGATGATGCCTGACCCCTGGTTAGGTGCAGGCGGTCATAATTATGCATTCATGTGTACCAGACCAGGAGTCAGGCATCAGGGCAGAAAGAGGTAACTGGTATTTGACTTTCATATGGTCCAGTCTACTGCTGGATTGCTGGATGTGCTTATGTGTGTGGTGATATGATCAATGAATCTTTTCTTTAGAATCTTGCAGTAACTCCTGACTATCATGGTTAGGATTCTTCTGTCCAGATCTTCTGTAAGAGTTGGTGTCTCACGTGCATACAGGAAGATGAAGGGTACCAGTGTAAGCAGGAGCCTGATGTTGTGTTTCATGGAGATGTTACTGTCATTAAAGACAGGTTGTAGTCTGGGACAGTGCTGACAGTGTCTTTTGCCGCTCGTTAACAGACTTGTAATCTGGATCTCTCATTGCTGATGATGGATCCAGGTAAATGAACTGCTGAACAGTCCTTTAGACTCAGTCTGTGGACAGTGGGATCAGTGGTGATGGTGGTGGCAGGGCTGGCCATCCACTGGGTCTTCTTAGCACTGGCCTTAGCACTGGCATGGAAATCAGCACTGAGAATATTTCTTGTTATTCATCATTTTGCTTTGTGCGTATTGACTGTTGTGACTTAAAGCATCATTTCTGTGATCTTGGGTTTCAGGTCCTGTTCAGTTCTGATGTCCAGGCAATACGAGACATTGCAAGGTCCAGGTCACAATCTCCTGTTGTATATGTAAGTATGATCAGAGTTTTCACAGGTGCTGGTGCTATATAAAAATGTTCACTCCCATGAAAACAAAGAATTTGGCTAAATTAAACCAGTGCTTGGAGACATGTTTCATGCTCTGCAGCAGCCCTGTAAAATCTGTATGCACACAGCAGGAGAGCTTCTTTATGCTCCATCTGTTTTGATGGGAAATTTAACAGCCTTAAGAAAGAACTTACATGTATAGTATCAATTGCAAGGACTATAGAGAACTAGCATTACAGAAGGCTTTGTAGTAGACCCTTTTATTCAGTGAAGGAATATGGCACAGAATTTTCTTCTAATCAACTGTATCACCAGGATATGATGTGTATGTTGCAGACCTGTTTTAACCTTATGATTTTTCCGTAATTTTTCACACAAAAAATTGAACTTACGGGATAGCGCACGCCACCCACCCCCCCACCCCCAACCCCCACCCCCCCCCCCCCCCCCCCCCCCCCCCCCCCCCCCCCCCCACCCCCGAATGACATTACAGGGGAAAAAAAAATCAAAGAAAAGAAGATTGTTGAACCTGAACTTTCATTTCTACCGTTTCGATCAAAATGCACAAGTAAAAGAAGACATTCCCAGCATGCCTTGCATCTTTTACCCTTGTAAAAGATGGTGACAACATGGCCGTACCTGCCAATGGCCGGCTAAATCTTCTAAATCTTCAAAATGCAGTGCTCCTGAAAGTGAAAGTATTGCGATTATGAAGATTACAGGCTTTTTTTGTTTTTGTTTTTTTCAAATTAAAGGTTTTTGTTTGAGATATGACAGGTACAACGAATTTGGGGTAAAACAGGTCTGATGTTAAAAAACATTTTGAGAACCGAAGATTAAGGTTAAATTGAATAAACCATTTTACAGAAATTTCTGTTCAGTTTAAAAAGGTCTGGAAGCTTAGGCAGTCAGGCACAGTGATGACATAAAACCTTTTTTATATTATTCAGAACATCTTTTTTTTATTAAGAAAATCTTTAAATGAGGCTGGTAACAGTAAACAATTTACAAGTAGAGTAACTCTCTCTCCCAAGGTGAAATAAATAGACACCCAGAACTTCAAACTAAATGCTGCCTGTGACACCCAAACTGCCAAGCAGAAATGACAACACATATCATACAGAACAAACAAGGACTGAACCACCTAGCAGAAATGACAACACAGAGCACACACAAACAAACAAGGACTGAACCACCTAGCAGAAATGACAACACAGAGCACACACAACAAACAAGGACTGAGTCACCCGAGCAGAAATGACAACACATATCACACAGAACAAACAAGGACTGAACTACCTAGCAGAAATGACAACACAGAGCACGCAGAAGAAACAAGAGGACCGAACCACCTAGCAGAAATGACAAACACAGAGCACACAGAACAAACAAGGACACTGAAACCACCCAGCAGATATGACAATACAGAGCACATAGAGCAAATAAGAATCCCCTTGTTTGTTGTGTGTGCTCAGTGTTGTCATTTCTGCAAAGTGATTTGTGTCGTAGGCAATATGGTTTGGAGATGGGCTGTGTATTTTTTTTGACCTTGGGAGCAAGAGTTACCCAACTTGTTCATGTTTATTTTGACTATGATGACAAGGGAAAGAACCATCAGAATAAAATTTATTTTTCTTTTCAGGGTCGGTAAAAGATCTCCAAGTCCAGGCAAGAGTTATCTGTCTCAGAGAAGGTCAAGGTCACGGTCCTTTGAAAGGATGGGCCAGCCCTATGATTCCTGAGCGAGACTGTGAGCTGAGTTTGTGTCTAGTCATCTCCACACTTCTCTGTGTTTATTTGGGGTGAGTTTGTGTCTGTCATCTCCACTTTTGTTTTATTTGGGTCTCCAGTACCAAGAACTAGAGGTCAGGGACGTATGCCCTGCAGCAATGTGGGGTCATTTCCTACACGGGTGCCATGACAGACACAGTGTTGTTGTTGGAAGTATTGATGAAGGAACTTCTGCAGACGAAGGGGAATGCTTGGGTACTGCTGATCTCCTTTTGAAGCATCTCGGTGAATGCGGTGTATGTTCATGTTTCATAAGCCACCAGATGTAGACATGGTTGACAGGGTGTTTGAAGCGTCATGTCTGATAGCTGCTGCTGCAGCATACACATGACAGGAGGTCAGACACTAGCAGGTCTCTTGTGTGGACCAGAAACCTGGGAAAAATCCTGAACAACAACAGGCTCCCACCGTGTCAGACAGAAAACAGTGTTCTGTACTCTTTTTCTTCCAGCCGTCTCCAAGAGGGGGCAGTGTGTCACCACAGCAGATCAAAATGGTGTCTATTTGATCTGGAATGACTGACAGAGACTGCTTACCTGCTTTTTGTTCTCTTCACTTACACAACCACACTGTTAACCTTCTCATCGATGACCAGGAATGTCAAATCCAAATCAAGGAAGGCGACTCTTCCTAAAGATGACCTGCATGATTCTACTTGTGATGGGTTGTGTCACAGCGAACCATTTTGGATGAGCTCAGTTTTTCACTTTTGTGTCTAGGAGATTTTTTTTTTTTCTTTTTTTTTTCTATCTGTTCATTCAAGTGATGATGAAGTCTAAGAAATACCACATTGGCTGTTGCTTCTCCACTTTTTCAGCAAGAGTTGCCCAGAATGCATTCATCTACAAAACACCATTCTTTGAAGGAAAAGAGATCAGAGAAAGCTAGCATAGTGTGTATGGTGGTTCTACCCCAATGAAATCAGCAACGGTTTGGCCTGTGGTAGGTACGTAAGAGCTGGAGGATCTTTTGCATTTGTTTCATTACTCAAGGCTCGTAGCCACGAGACGCTCTTCTAGTCGTAGCCACTAGACCCTCTTCTTAAATTCTCTTATCTTAGTTATTAATTCGTTTATCCATCAGGTTAAAATCATGCGTAGTATGGTCTCAAAACTTAGCGGATGTGGTGTAGCATAATATATGGACTTAATTCATTTATCCATCAGGTTAAAATCATGCGTAGTGTGGTCTCAAAACTTAGCGGATGTGGGTGGAGCATAATATATGGTCTAGTCCACACGCAGTGAGGCCTCCTTGATGAAAACTGAAACTGAAACTTTCATTACTTTCTTGCATTTCCCTTACGTCGTATATTCATTTATGGAATATTTTCAAGCAATACTGTTTAACTGGTAATATTTAGCAACTATGCTTGCCTGTAGTGGTTTTGACTTGGAGAATTTCATTTTCCTTTCTTCTTATTCTATTTTCAGTAATAGTAAGATTGATTTTTTAAACTTTCTGAAATAGTGTGTGTGCGTATGTGTGTGTGTGTGTGTGGGTTGTGGTGTGTGCGTGTGTATGGGTGTGGGGTTTGTGTGTGTGTGTGTTCTTACTTTAAGTTAGACTGAGTTTGCCCAGTATGGCTTATACAACAGTAGTATAGTGCTTATCTGTCAGTTTTGTCTGTGGGGCAGTTTTGTGAGATGAGTCGTCTCAGTGACCCTGAGGTATTCACCTGCAGCAGTATTGGTGGTCGTCTTGAAGGAGCAGCGCAAATCCTGAATGAGAGCCATGTTTTTCCTGATGTCATCGCAGTCATCCTCATCAACTTTGAGAGAAATTATTAATATAAAAGATGTAACTGCATAGTGCATGGTTAACGAACATGTCAGGTAAAGTCCTGCAACTTGTGCTTAAACATGTACAGATCTAGTTCACAACAGATATTCAGAGATTAGAAGAAAATGTGATACAAGAATATTGGGGTTTTTTCATGCCTTCAGGGCATAGAGCTCTCAGACCAGTTATTCTAAATCTGTGATGTTTTGCATGAAGGATGTGAACATTTTGATGCGTTAAAGTTATCATGAACATCCTGAACATGTCAGGAGCTGGAACTGAGGTATGGGCGAGCGCAATATTTCTGTGTTTGCAAACATTGGTCAACGAGGCAGCCATGTACAGACTGACAGGATGTCACAGTCACTTCCCTCCCCCTTCCTACCAGCCAACCTCCTCCTAATGTTGATGATGAAGTTAGTCTGCAGAAAAGCTGCAAACAGAAAATAATCTATTTCAAACAAAGCCAGTTGATTGAAATCTAAAATGCTGCATCTTTTTGAAATTATTGTTTGTATCCACTGTTGAGTGTTGCGATGCATGCATAACTACATTTTAACAATTTATGGTTGCAAGTTTATGCGTCGAAGAGATGAGAAATCGAGAAAAAAGAGAGAGAGAGGCAGTGAAGGAAATGTTTGTCAGGGTTACACCTAGGACAAGTTTCATGCTAGTTAATCAGTGTGGAGTCTTCTTAAGATGTAAACCGAAATGATATATCCGGTATGATATAGAGTATCTTCTCCTTCCCATCAATCATGCAATGGAAACAATAACTGTCACTGTGATACGTCAGGAAATTTCAATTATTGATTCGTTCATTCCAAAGACTGACTTGAAAGTATTTATTTCCGTGTTATTATGTGTCTGATTATCTTGTTTCTATATCCTGTTGTTGGCCATAATAGTTTGAAGAAAACTCTCATTGTTTTACTGCGTAAAAGAATGTCAGTACATTGAAAATTGAAGGGTGTTTGCGTGTGCATGCAAATTAGGTGAAGTGTTTTAAAGGAAGGAAAGGAGGGGTTAGGAGGATGGGGTGCGGTTTATGGTCATATTAGGTATGTTGATTGTTACAGATTGGAAGTTGGTAGGGGAGGGGCAGGGGGAGGGTTTGGGTGGTGAGTATGGGTGTGTGTGCTGAGAATTAGCTTGTCTGGGATTCAGTTTTTTCTTTTCCATTTAGAAGTTAAGTTGATACCATAGTTAGACAGCATTTACTGTATAGTCGACCTCACTCTACCTGTAAACTAAAGCAACTATTCTTGATTAATGTCAACATTCATTTACTTTTTCCGTCCGTGTAAATTATAATTTACTTTGTTTGTGAAGTGCCTGTCAATTTCAGATGGTTGATAGGCATTTGAGGAATCTAATAGTAAGTATATCTAATGACCTGTGACCTTATATGTGCATAACCTGTGACCTTATATCTGATAACCTGTGATCTTATATCTGATAACCTGTGACGTATCTCACTCTTCCGTCCAGAAGGAAAGATCAAAATGCTTTGACAGAAAATGTTAATTAATAACTTTTTTCTCCAAATGCCTTCTTTCCTTCTGTTTTTTTTTTTTTTTTTTGTTTTTGTTTTGATATGTCTGAATTCATCCTTCTTCTTCTTCCCCCCCCCCACCCCCCCCCCCCCCCCCCCCCCCCCCCTGTGTCTTTCACATTGTCCAACCTGTCTCACACTGCTTTCTTAGAATTGACACTATTTATTGAATGAGTACGTATGTATGAAACATTGGTTGAAATGTTTTATTAGACTGTAGAATAAAGCAGTGAGTGGAATGATGGTTCTTGTACATTGTGGCTTTATCTCTGTATGTGTGTGTTGTGTGTGTGTGTGTGAGTGTGTGTGTGTGTGTGAGTGTGTAGTGTGTGTGTGTGTTGTGTGTGAGTGGTGAGTGTGTGTGTGCTGTGTGTGTGTGTGTGTGTGTGATTATAACTAAAGCTCACTCACTTTTTGCAAGGCCACCTTGGCCCATTACAAAACTAAAGAAATGACTAGTCGTATAATTTATTATACTACACATGTGCGTTCAAATATAACATCAAAAACAAACAAGTAGAGGGCAAGATTCACATGCCTCACAATAAATTCACAAATCAGTCATCTCTATAGTGTTATCGTTTCCTCAGTTTGAAAAAAATTCAGTTATTATTGTTCTGCCACTTTAAACAACAATTCATTTGACATCGTTTTGATGGAAAATGGTCCCATCTGATGGGCAATTGCAACAGAACACACTTCATGGCAAATCCCAGTTGAGACACAACCCCAGCAAAGATCAATCACAAACTGGTGAAAACGCCTTCACCATCTTTGCCGTCTTCACCCCAGTCGTTGCCTCAGAAAGTTATATCTCCAGGCCCCACAAAGGTCTCCTGTTCCAATCACTTTTGCTTGTAACAGCCACCGCCAATTCCCAGCTCCTTAGGCACTTGCCGCAGATCCCAGGTATTACAAGCACACAGACACAGACACGCACACACAGGGCAGGCACACACACACACACACACACACACACACACACACACACACACAATCCCAACGCACACGCACGCACGCAGCACACACACACACACAACTCTTTCTCAACCTCTTCAGCAACTTCCAGACACTGTCCAAGGCTATACATCGTGTGCAAGATGGAGCTTCCGATTTCATTCAGAGCAAGACAGCGCGGGGGCAGATCGAGGGCAGCTGAAAAACCAGGGTAGAAACCAAGGCTGCCGTTGGCCTTGTTGGCGGTTGTTCATTCACGCCTGTCTGTCCGCATACTGTTGGCCTTCTTGGGGGGTTGTTAATTCATAGCTCAGCTGTCCGTCCGCCATGGGACCCAGCCCACACATCAGTCTTGCTTCTACACTGAGGATGGACTCAACAGCCACTTTGAATCTTCCTTTTTGAAATCGAATTTCATTTTATTCACTATTTTTGATAGATTGTTTTAGTTCAGTTTATTAGGAATTTGACACGTTTTTCTTTTCTTTTCTTTTTTTTTTTTTTAAAGTGGAAATTAACGTTACTGAGAATTCAAAACGGCACTTGTGGAAAATATATAAACGAACACAAATAATTTTCAAGTAATATAGCACATATCGTCTCTGTACAGCGCACCCCACATAGGCATACAGCTGCTCGCTCATGAAAAACACATGCCATATAAAATTACTGACAAATGTTTTTGACGTACACACATACGTATACACACACACACACACACAACACAACACACACACACACACACAAAGTCGCGCGGGCAAAGAATCGCACACACACACACGCACACGCACACACACACACACACACACACACACACACAGCACGCCTTTTTGCGCCTATAACAAGGCATCTGTGTGTGTGTGTGTGGGGTGTGTATGGGTGTGTGGTGTGTGTTTGTGTTTCTTGTTGTTCTTCCCATCTCCTACTTATTCTTCACCCTCACCCCCCAATCCTCACGTCTCTCCTCTTCACCCCCACCCCTCCCCCCCCCCCCCCCACACCCCCCACAGTCCCCCCCCCCCACCCCCCCCCCCCCCCCCCTTCTTCCCCAACTCTTTCGAAATTTCGCCGGAAGCAAACACTGACATCAACAGCTTCCACTTTTCTTTCTTTCTTCTTCTTCTTCTTTTATAAATGTGTCCGTTCGTAAGCCTTTACCAACAGACAAAAAGAACATAAAGAAAAGGAAAGTAGAAGAAAGAAAGACAACAGAACGAGGGAAAACAAACAAACAAACAAAACAAACATTGTTGGAAACAGAAAAATGTTTACGTCAGAAAACTGTAGACAAACATAAACATAACACACAGTGAGGAAGCCAGGAGTTTTAGGAGGTGACAAATGCGTATATTGACATGCATGATTACTCACTGGTCTGAGTCTGTCTTGTCTGTCTGTTGTCTGCCTTCCCTCTCCTTCTCTCCCTCCCTCCCTCTCTCTCGCACAGACACACGCCCAGGCATGCACACACACGCACACGCGCACTCACACATATCACACACACACACACAACACTCACACACACACACACACACACACACACACCCATCCAAAAACACACACACACACTTGCACATACAGGTGCGCGCAAACACAACACACATACACACACGCACGCACGCAACGCATGCACAAACACACACAACCACACACACACACACACACAGCACAAACACACGGCACACGCACACACTACTCGTGTGAGCGCTTGTGCGCTCTTCTGTGCGCAAGCATGGAGATTTTTCAATCAGCTTCATTAAGTTGAAACGGTACAATATATTTCTCATCAGGGTTTTTTTTTTTTTTTTTTTTTTTTTTTTTTTTTTTTTTTTTTTTTGCAACATTGTTGACTAATTGACGCTGAGGGAAAAACCCAAAACACCATTTAAAGCCTATTCTCTGTAGCATGATCCTTCAAAGACTCGGAGAACAAATAAAGTCAAAATAGAGTGGTTTTTTTTCTTTCAAACACCTGCAAAGAAAGAAAGATCTAGAATAATAAGGCGTTTTTTTATTCTTAAAAAAAAAAAAAGAGAGGGAAAATTAGGGTACAATAAAATGCTTGCTGTTTTGTTGTGTTCCAGTCAAACAGTGAGATAAAAATAAAGAGAATTTTTTCGTCCTACCTAACTGACACAAACAAAAAAAAAAAAAAAAAAGTAGAAAGTTAACGTAGAAAAAGCATCCCTCATAGCTTATCTGAGCTACAGCCAAACGACATACTGTCAACATTAGCACCCGGACTCAAAGCTCCGATGCCGGCATGGAGGTATGGTCATTTCGGCCGTGGCACATTTTTCGCTGTGTATTGATGTCAGTGCTACAGGATTTGAAACCGACTGCTGGTGTTCCCTGAGGGATCCAGACCTCAGGAATTCTGACCACTAAGTTTCAGATGGTACTTCTGACGCATCGCCAATGAAACATTCAACGTTAAAAAATAAGAGTAATAATAATTTAAAAAAAAAATATGCTAATAAAAAAAGGTCCATCGCCACAGGTTTTCTAATACGTCAATTTGTGCGAGACTGATGGTGTGTGTGTGTGTGTGTGTTGTGTTTGTGTGAGTGCGTGCGTGCGCGCGCGCGCGCATCGTGTGTGGCTGTCTGTGTGTGTGGTGTGTGTGTGTGTCTGCGTGCGTGTGATTCTGCCGTGCGCTCGTGCGTGGTGTGCTTGGCTGCTATTCTGTGCCACTTAGAGACGGGCGTTTCGAACCTCACGCCATGTATTCCAGCCCCTTGTTCAACAGCCACCAGCCACAGACCTGGCCCCTTCCCTTTTCTTCCCGCCACCGTACCGTACTGGCAGCAGCAGCAACATCCAGAGGGAGCAGTCACGATTGTCCAGCTGTCAGGAGACGCCAACTGCATTGCTGCCGAATCACTTCTGTGATGCTTCAGTACAGTCTTCTGAGCCAGCACCACCAGGACACCGCGCTACTAAGCTAAGCCCTTAGTGACCACAAGATCGCCTGCTTGATCGCGAAGCTCTTCCCTCGGGTTGGCGCCACCACATTCAAGCAGCTGACTGTGCCCATGAGTTTGCCAATACTAAGGACCCTTGAATTAAAAAGAAATAAAATAATTGCAAAAAAACAAAAAAAAAAAACAAAGCAAACAAACAACAAAACAAAAAAAAAAAACCAAGAGCATGGACGTGGACAGATCAGCGAAGCTGAGGTCATCATATCAGCAGGGCATGAAGGGACACACACATTTTGAAACAGTACTTTGGCTATGCTGATTGATGATGATGAGGATGATGAAGATGATGCTATGGATTTCCATTAGGGTTGATTGCATGACTCAGGACAGGTACTGTGTGCTTACCTTCCTTATTATACTATATCCCGGCATTCAGCCAAGCCCCACGACATTGACCACCTGCAGTGTTGATCAGGAAATTTGAGCCACACTTTCACACGACACATCCGTTAAGAAGATGACAAGCTCGCTGTCTGTCCCCCAGCGTGCCCAGATGAGCCCCGACTGCAACTCAACTCTCAGCTACGAGTAGACTGAGGCAGAAAAAATCCCACATATAAATGGCCCCCGACTGGGAATCGAACCCAGCAAAAGCCTCCCAGAATGACTGCAGTCCGCAAACGCTGGTCACGCACTTCGCCATAGCGGCTGGGGCGAGACCGTAATGAATTTTTGTGGTGTTTTGTGGTACCACAAGACATCCACAGAGACCTGTACATTGGCCTGTAGTGTTTGTACCCACTGTGCTATTTCTTTGCTAGACCACTTACAGAGTCACCACGAATCGCAATTTGACCTTAGTTTTGATGTATTGCAGGATATCGTCCATCTGTATCTTTCCCTTCTAATTCTCCTTTCCATCTTCTGTCAGTGTTGTTGTTGCCAAAACGACCGTGTCAGCAACGAGGCTTTCCTGTTTTCTATTTCTCTTCTCTGGACCCATTGTTTGTTGTTTCACGCGGTGTGTCAGCACCGTGCTTTCTGTTTCTTCTCTTATGACCATTGTTGTGTTGTTTCGCGACTGCTTTCTGTTTCTTTCTCTCTAATGACCATGCAGTGTTGTTGTTTCACACGCTGTCACATTATGTGTAGCACGCTGCTTTTGTTTTTTCTCTGTGACCATTGTGTTGTTTCACGCCTGCTTTCATGGTTCTTTCTCTAGGACCCATGTTGCTGTTTCACGTCTGCTTTCTGTTTCTTTCTCTAGGACCATTGTTGTTGTTCAACGCTGTTCAGAGCATCGTGCTTTCTGTTCTTATTTATCGAGTGACCATTGTTGTTGTTCGCGCTGCTTTTGTTTCTTTCTCTATGACCAGTTGTTGTTGTTTTCACGCTTTGTGTCAGCATCATGCTTTCTGTTGTTCTTTCTATCTATGACCATTGTTGTTGTTTCGCGCTCTGCTTTTGTTTTCTTTACTCTATGACCATTGTTGTTGTTTCACGTTGTTGAGACTCAGCATCATGCTTTCTGTGTCTTTCTCTATGAACCATGTTGTTTGTTTCGCGCTGTTGTCAGCACTACCTGGCTTTCTTCTTGTCTTTTCTTTCTCTATGACCATTGGTTTGTGTTTGTTTCGCGCTGCTTTCCTGTTGTTCTTTCTCCATAACCATAGCACAGTTGTTGTATTTTCACGCCTGTTTCAGTCACGTTGGTCAGCACGCGGCTTTCTTTTCTTTCTCTGGGACCATTGTTGTTGTTTCGCGCTGCTTTCTGTTTCTTTCCTTCTTTCTCTTATGACCATTGTTGTTGTTTCACGCTTGTGTCAGGCATCATGCTTTCTGTTTCTTTCTTCTATGGCCCATTGTGTTGCCCGCCGTTGCACCGATCGTTCGGCAGTCACGTAGTGCTTTCATGTTTCTTTCTCTGGTGACCCATTGTAGTGTTTTCGCGATTGCTTTCTGTTTTCTTTCTCTATGCCATTGTTGTTGTTCACGCTGTGTCAGCAATCGTGCTTTCTGTTTTTCTTTCTCTGTGACCATTGTTTGTTTCGTCGGCGCTGCTTCTCTGTTTCTTTCTCTATGACCAGTGTTGTTGTTTCACGCTGTCTGTGTCAGCACTCATGCTTTCTGTTCTTCTCTATGACCAGTTGTTGTTTGTTTCGCGCTGTTGTTTTCTGTTTCTTTCTCTTGACCATTGTTGTTGTTTCGCTTGTTGTGTCAGCATCATGCTTTCTGTTTCTTTCTCTAAACCATTGTTGATGTTTCACGCTGCGTTTCTGTTTCTTTCTCTATGACCCCATTGTTGTTGTTTCACGTTTGTGTCACATCATGCCATCATGCTTTCTGTTTCTTTCTCTATGGACCATTGTTTGTTGTTTCACGCTTCTTTCTGTTTTCTTTCGTCTCTAGGACCATTGTTGGTGTTTCACGTTGTGTCAGCACCGTGCTTTCTGTTTCTTTCTCTCGATGACCATTGTTGTTGTTTCACGCTGCTTTCTGTTGTCTTTCTCTATGACCATTGTTGTTGTTTCACGATCGCTTTCTGTTTCTTTCTCTATGACAATTGTTGTTGTTCACGCTGCTTTCTGTTTCTTTCTCTATGACCATTGTGTTGTTTCACGTTTGTCAGCATCGTTGCTTTCGTTTCTTTCTCCAATTGACCATAATTGTTGTTGTTTCACGCTGCTTTCTGTTTCTTTCTGTATGACCAATTGTTGTTGTTTCACGTTGGTCAGAACCGTGCTTTCTGTTTCTTTCTCTATGATCATTGTTGTTGTTTCACGCTGCTTTTTGTGTTTCTCTATGATCATTGTTGTTTTGTTTTCACGCTGCTTTCGGTTTCTTTCTGTATGACCATTGTTGGATGTTCACGTGTGTCAGCACCGTGCTTTCTGTTTCTTTCTCTAGGACCATTGCTGTTGTTTCACGCTTTTAGATCAGCTCTCCATACATGGTCTTCGTCTCTTCGTTATTTGTCTTGTTGTCAGCCACAATGCCGCCTTCCTCTGTCTTCACGTTGACCTTACTCAGTTAAAAGAGAACAAGTTGGAGAGGAAGAGAGAGAGAGGAGGGGGGGGAGAGAGAGATGAGAGTGGTGAGAGGAGACTGGCGTGGAGGAGAGATGAAGAAGGAGAGAGTGAGAAGGAGAGCGAGAGAGAGGTCGAGAGGGAGAGGCCGAGGAGTGGAGGAGAGAAGACGGAGAGGAGAGGAGAGAGCGGAGAGCAGAGGGGGGGGGCGAGAGAGGGGGGGGGGGGAGTGAGGAGAGGGGAGGAGGATGAGAATGGCGAGGAGGACGAGGAGGGAGCGAGAGGCGAGAGGAGAGGAGACCCCCCCCCCCCGGAGGAAGGAGAGAGCGAGAGGCTGAGCGGTCCGAGAGCACGCAGCGCCCCGACCCCCCCCGCCGGAGGGAGAGGACAAACCAGAGGGGAGGAGCGAGGAGCGGGAGAGATGGAGAGATGAGATTGAGGAGAGGAGAGAAACGAGGGTGAGAGAGGGGATATGAGGCTGGAGAGCGAGGAGAGATGAAGAGGAAGAGAGGATGAGGGAGACCAGATGGAGAGACGGTGGGGAGAGAGGGAGGGGAGAGAGAAGGGGCGAGGCGGAGAGCGAGAGGGAGGGTGCGAGGAAGAGAGGAGAGGGCGAGGAGGAGAGGGAGAGGCGCGAAGAGAGCGAGGAGAGGATGAGAGATGGAGGTGAGAGGGAGAAGAGTGGTGATGGGAGACGGAGAGAACGAAGGATGAGCGTCGAGAGAGAGATGAGGAGGGAGAGACGACGGAGAGAGAGAGACCGTGAGGAGAAGACGAGGAGACGAGGACGGAGGGGGAGAGAGGAGAGGAGAGAGAGTGAGAGAGACGAGCCATGGAGACAGAGAGAAGACGAAGAGACAGAGGACAGGAGAGAGACAGAGAGAAGAGGAGAAATGAAATGAAATGAAATGAAATATTGAGTATAGGCCACAGCCCTTCTGAAGGGGGGGGGATTATTGCTCCAAACAAAGCATGGTGAGCGTAACAACCAACAATAACAAAACCCAATAAAACAAAAAAAATGAATGAGGGGTCGCATGAGGTAATAATCCGTTATAACCAGCGCTATTGAAGGTACAATCACTGACTGAGGTTTTTTAACTATACCGCATTCTATTAAAGCGGAAATCATACAACAATCGGCGCGCCTTCATCCCCTTCTTGAGGTAACTTAACAGCTCGCCGTCTTTAAAATCTATATACAGATTATATGCATAACTTTTCCTCACAATCATTTCATTTTCATTTCGGCGCCATTGGTATAATGATGACACGAAACTGACATGATTATAATTCCTGCCGTTAAGTCACTGGGAGCACAGGGCAAAGAGGAACAGAAGGTGTACTTCGTCCATCGTTTGCCCTGTTTGACAGAGCGGGCAGAACAAAACTAACTGGTGCTGTCAGAAATAACCTTATACCGGTTGACCGACTGCTATGTCGTGCACATAGAAACCACAACCACAACCAAATCTCTGAACTTCGTCATGTAATTTTTAACACACCAAGTATTAGATGAGTTTAAACGTTCTGTACCGACGAAAACCTATCACTTTCCTGAATATTTTCCATGCCGCCAGTTTTGCCATCTGTTATCAATGAGTCTCTGACGACATATTTTTTTGCAAAAAAGTGGTTTTTACATTTTCCACCAACCCTGGTTTAGGCCTACAAATCCAAAGCCTTTTCTATATAGTAGCTTACGAACACTTGTGCGGTCCCATGTGGGGTGTCTTACTACGTTAATCCAACCAAAACAACATGGGGTATAAAGCCTTTCGAGGGTAACCTTTTATCAGGTTCCGTAATATCTTTATAGCCATTAAAACTTATACACACTTGGACTTTATATGAATAGATAGGGTCACGTCCGGTATCTCCCTAAACTGGACTCGTTTAGGTGTTGGAATCAATGGATTCCTAAAAACTTTTTTAACAGCATACAAATGAACCTTTTCAATATGAACAGCGGGCCGCATCCAGTCCCCACAATTCAGCACCATGGAGGCAATGGGTTGCACCTGAGGAAAAAAAATTGAACTTTACTTTAAGCGAAGTGTTATAAAGTTTGTACAATCGTTTTGCAGAATAAATAGTAATGCATTTCTTGCCCTACTAGCGAGATCTTTACAAGCAGCCACAAACTGAAGCTGAGTATAAAAATTAAATACCAAGATATATATATATTATATATATATATATAATATATATATATATATATATATATATATATATATATATATAACAGTTAACAACCTCCCTTGCCATCCTGTTTGTTCCCCGTTAAATTACCATCTCCTCTCTTGCTGCAAGGTAACCCCCGTTTTGCCTAAATACAACAATATTGATCTTTCTCGATTTACCTTAAGTTGGAGTCTCGATGCTGCATTACATAAATTGTTCAACTGGGTCTGAAGCCCAACTGGCTTCCGACAATACAGCTATTATCATCTGCATATAACAAAATGAACGATTCAGCTATACCTGGAGACAGGGTTGGACCATGTCTTCCGTTCTCTATTATTTCATGTGCCAATTTGTTTGATAAATAGGGAAAACAAAACAGGACTACAGGCATCTCCTTGCTTTCACCCCTTTTGTGACATTGTATAGTCTGTAAAATCTCCACCACATCTAACCCTCGCTTTTACACAATCATACATGCTCTTAATACACTGATGTATCTACCCTTTATTCCATTCTTTTGAAAGTACTGGCCCAAAGTATTTTCTGGAGGACTGAATCAAATGCCCTTTTCGAAGTCAATGAAAGCTACGTATAATTTGCGATTCCATGAAAACTGTTTCTGTATAACAGCTAAAAGTGTAAACATTTGATTGGTAGTTGAATAACCTTTATATAAACCTGCCCTGCCCACTCGCCAGTGCTATTATTATGTTCGACCTACTCTTGCATCTACAGTTAATTATTGAACCATATAACTTAATACCTATACCACAAAATGATATGCCCATGTGATTGCCTGTATCGTTGATTTCACCTTTCTTAAATAATAGTAATATAATCGACTCTGTCCAGTCATCAGGAAATATCCCTTTGTCAAAAAGGCCATTAACAAAAATATGACAAAAATATCAGTTTACT
>JADBJO010014589.1:42500-47019 GCA_016801955.1 Conus betulinus
CACATTCCAGACAGTAATTCATAGATTCGACGAAAGCGTTACCGCTAGACTGATAACTAGAAAACACAACAGTGCTTTTTTCAAATAGACAGACAGAGACAAACAGACAGACAGACAGACAGACAGACAGACAGACAGACAGACAGCACACCGATGGAAGCTCTCACCTCACCGTGATGGAATACAGACTGTGAGAATTCAGTGTCTTTCATGAATGCATATCCCTAACCTTACATTTAAAGTTGTTTTTTTTTTTTTTCAAACTGTCATTTATACTCTGTGATATCTGGGAGACCACAAATACTGCAGGCTGTGTCCAATAACAGCACAGTCAGCGAAATGGATACCACATTGTAGGACAATCTGCTAGTGACTGTATTTCACAGGTATGAAATACATGTGCATTTTCATCACACAAGTAAGTGGAATTTACATGCATGCTGTCTAAGCTTATTACCACCGTACCTTTTTCGGATGTAAATCTTCGATCACTCAGCGTGAATGTGATACTGACTGTTATAATCCAGGTAAGAAATAAATAGCTGCCTGTCTCTCTGTCTGTTGTGATCCCGTCAAGTGATCTTGCTAAGCACAAAGGATGCTTACAGCTGTTGATGAGGCTACATGGTATGAACTACTGTGTGTCGGTGAATAAACTTTGATACAAAGTCAGACTCTGGGATCAGAGAAGTTGGAGCTTTGTTTTTATTCCTCTCTCATTTGGAGTATGATAAACAAAACAACAGCAACTGGATTCGACTGTACATAAAACTAATGAGAAATTCTTTATCTTAATTTTTTTATTGAAAATTATTCTTTAATGAGATCATGTCCTTTGAAAGAATGTGTCCATTTTCATGTTTGATATACAATATATTTCCAAATAATTCTTGATGGGTTTACAAGTGACCAGGAGATAGCGTCCATCTGCTTCAGACCAGAGGATACGATCGTTCCCAAATTTTCGGCATACATCCGCTAGAAGGGAGACGCTGACGGTAATTTTGTTTCTGTCTTTGGACTCAACATTGAAAATAAATACATCTAAAAAAGAGAAACACGAAGAAAACTTTAAACGTTCGGATAGAAGCTAACGTAATTCTTGTGTGCATGTGTTGTGGCCAATACCTATTTGACAGGCCCCCTTCAGCCATCTCCTTGCTTTTGATGACGATCTTTGCATCCCTTTCAGTAGTCACATGACTCGTTTGGTGTCCGTGGTCTCTGTGCACCTTTCCCTTCCCTTCGTGAATGTCAAAGGCAGTTTCTGTCATGGTCTTTACATTCCGCTGTTTGTTTTCTGAGTGTAAGAAGGAGATTTTGTCAGGGTCCTCCTGTCCCCCTGTTGGTTTTCTGAGTTTAAGAAGTAGTTCTTGCCATCGTCTTTCTAACCCCGTGTTTGTTTCCTGAGTTGGTAAGAGGCAGATTTTGTCATGGTCTTCCTAAACCCCATGTTCGTTTTCTCTCTAATGTAAGTACCATGCACTTCGTTTTCCTCAATATTTCTATGTTCCTGTTCGTTTTTCTATTATAGCGTTAAGTACTTCGTTTTGCTTGACATTTCTATCTTCCTGGCTGCTTTTTTCTCTGTAAAAGAGTCATGTAGCTCGTTTCCATAATTTTTGTCTATCTCCCCGTTGGTTATCATGACATTATCAGTGTCATGTTCATGATCATGTTGCCTCTTTCTCTGTTGGTTTGCTGCGTGTGTGTAGAGTCATATGGCACCTTTCATTTCACTTTCTATCGTTCGCACTCTCCAGGACACCCAAGATGAAGTTCGTCCTCTTTGCTCTGCTCTGGTGGGACTGATCGCACTGTCCTCAGCGGTAGCTACGGCGGCATATGGCGGATATTACTGAGGGAGGCCACGGGCGGAGGATACGGGCATCGTGGTTATGCCCTGGCTACTCGGGCTCCATGGGGCGGCCGTCGCTTCTACCATGGTGAGATACTACGGGAACACGTATTGTGAGTTTGCCGTCTGTCCTCTGCCGATGTGTCTGTCAGTCCCCTCTGTCTGTCTGTCTGGCTTGCTGCGTATCTGGAACTCTCTCCCTCTCTCTCTCCTTCTCTCTCTCTCTCCTCAGTGTCAGTGTGTGTGTGTGTGTGTGTGTGTGTGTGTGCGCGCACGCGCGCGCGCGTGCGAGCGCGCGCGCGTGCGCTTGCGTGTGTGTGTGTGTGTTTGTGTTTGTCAGTACAAACCATGACAATACACTGGTTTTAGTCAGTCAGTCAGGTGTATGTGTGTGTGTGCGTATGGATAGATAGATAGATAGAAAGAGAGAGAGGAAAGAGAGAGAGAGAGAGAGAGAGAGAGAGAGAGAGGAGAGAGAGAGAGAGAGAGAGGAGAGAGAGAGAGTGCAAGTGTGGGTGAGTTGTGTGTATGCGCCGTGCGCATGTGTACATGCACATTTTTTTTTTATTACGCATGGACCAAATTGTGTGAGTGTGTGTGTGTGTGTGTGTGGTGTGTGTGGGGTGTGTGTGTGTGTGGGTGTGTGTGTGTGTGTGTGTGTGTGTGTGTGTGTGTGTGTGTGTGTGGTGTGTGTGTGTGCAAGTTCCGCCGTAGTGTACACCGTTAACTATTAATGGTATATACATGTATTAAAAGAGACATCAGCATACGATCTAGGCGTTTTGCATACAGACACAGCAACAACCACAGAGATAGTGATAGCTGTAGATATCACAGCAGTGACATTAGTAGCAGATGACTGAAGGTGAAGATGTAGTTGTTGGTTGAAACGCTAGTACAGCAGCATCAGCAGGAAAACAGCAACAGTGATAGTAATATCAGCAGTTCTCACAGCAGCGGGAGTAACAGCAGAAAGAGAAGTGACAGAAGATGAAGATGTAGTTCTTGGTTTGTAGCAACAGCTGCCAGAACTGTAGGGAAATCCTCAGTGGCAGCAGCAGCAGCGAAGCAGCAGCAGCAGCAGCCGGACAGCTATCAGAAGTAGCAGGTTGTTGTTGCAATTGTAGTTTCAGGAGCAGCACTGGGCACGGCTATTAATGTGGGTACGTGTCGTCATCGTTGTCGTGGAAGTAAAGTAGTGGTAGTCGTTATCCATGTTTTTGTAGTTGTGACATTTTCACACAACGTCCAGTTCAAATGATGTGATCCCACAACACACGTAAGTCTGGCTGCATTTTGATGATATTAAAGCGCCGATAATGAGAGAAGAACAGGACAAACGAAGGTAACTTTGAGAGCCATGATTGTGATGCGTGGCCGAGAATGAGAATGACGAGGAAGAAGGACAACGAGGTAACTTCGCAGGCATGATTGTGATTATTACCGATAATGACGAGCGAAAGAAGACAACGAAGGTAACTTTGATTCCATGATTGTGATAGTGCCGATACTGACGAGAAAGAAGACAACGAAGGTAACTTTGAGGCCATGATTGTGATGGTGGCCGATAATGACGAGAAAGAAGACAACGAAGGTAACTTTGAGGGCCATGATTGTGATAGTGCCGATAATGACGAGAAAGAAGACAACGAAGGTCACTTTGAGGCAATGATTGTGATAGTGCCGATGATGCCGAGAAAGAAGACAACAAAGGTCACTTTGAGGCAATGATTGTGAAGGTGCCGATAATGACGCAGAAAGAAGACAACGAAGGTCACTTTGAGGCAATGATTGTGATAGTGCCGATGATGGACGAGAAAAGAAGACAAACGAAGGTAACTTTGAGGCAATGATTTTGTGATGGTGCCGATAATGACGAGAAAGAAGACAACGAAGTAACTTTGAGGCCATGATTGTGATGGTGCCGATAATGACGAGAAAAGAAGACAAACGAAGGTCACTTTGAGGCCATGATTGTGATAGTGCGATGATGACGAGAGAAAGAAGGACAAACGAAGGTCACTTGATGGCCATGATGTGATGGTGCCGATAATGACGAGAAAGAAAGACAACGAAGGTAACTTTGAGGCCATGATTGTGATAGTGCCGATAATGACGAGAAAGAAGAAACGAAGGTAACTTCGAGGCAATGATTGTGATAGTGCCGATGATGACGAGGAAAGAAGACAAGCGAAGGTAACTTGATTCAATGATTGTGATAGTGCCGATACTGACGAGGGAAAGAAGACAACGAAGGTAACTTTGAGGCCATGATTGTGATGGTGCCGATAATGACGAGAAGAAGACAACGAAGGTAACTTTGAGGCCATGAGTTGTGGATGGTGCCGATAATGACGAGAAGCCACCGAAACATTGAGGCCATGACGAAGGTAATCTTTGAGGAATACCAAGGTGATTGAGGCAATGAGTGCCGATAATGACGAGAAAGAAGACAAGAAAGTAACTTTGAGGCAATGATTGTGATAGGTGCCGAGATGACAGGAAAGAATGCAACAAAAGGTCACTTTGAGGCAATGATTGTGAAGGTGCCGATCATTACAGTGAAAGAAGACAACAAAGGTCACTTTGAGCCATGATGTGAAGTGCCGATTAATGCCGAGAAAGAAGAAACGAAGGTCCCTTGAGGCAAGATTGTGCTAG
>JADBJO010014590.1:0-2500 GCA_016801955.1 Conus betulinus
TTGATCTTTAATATCCCGGAGGGATATTTTAGGCCCGAAGCCTAAGTCTTATAATCCTGTCCTTTTCAGGCCTACATATTTCCTCACATATCATTCATACTCCACATTCAACATAGCGCACCTGTTACTCTACTTCTAACAACTGATAAACAACCTATTCATAAAAGCACTAATGAGATGGGGGATGGTGAAAACAGAGGAAAACTTACAAACAACAAACAAAACAAAACTACAGAGAGAGAGGTCAGAGGAGGGTGGGGAAGATAGAATGGTAGGTAGGGGGGAGGAGAGAAAAAGCTTATGGTCAGACAGATGTGGGAGTGGGGATGAGCGATTTTAACGGAGTAGGTTTTTTATGTTTAGACATATTTATTCAAAGTATGTTTCACAGAAGCTTTGCTAATGGGCGCTAATCATTGTAATCGAATAACTTAATTACTGAGACATATGTTTTGTATAGATCAATGCGTGGGTAGGGAAGAAAGAATTTCGTCGAGCCAGAAAAAGCTATTCGACCTTGTAAAAAGGGCATTGATATAACATGGCATAGTATCTGTCAAAATTCAAAATGATGCCTTGGAATATTTCAGCGAAGTTTTCAGCGCGCTTTTTTTTTCGTCTGTTGTTAGTGATACAGCTGGATGGAGTAGCTTTGCTTCACGTCTATGGAGAGAGAATTCAGCCTTTTTTTTTCGTGGACGACACTACTTGCGTCCCACACACTGTTGAAGCATATTTGATACGTGACATTATGTGTGTGCACTGAAGAAAAGTTTAAGGACATTACTGTTGACGTAGCGCTTTAATTGAGATAACAGGAAAAGGTGTTCTGAGACTACCTTGCATACGTTATTGAGATGAGATTGCCATTTCAATTCTTTATCTATAGTTAACCCTAAAACACGATGCTCATCTACCTGCTCGATAGAAGTGCCATTCAACTGAAGTTTTAGGCAAAGAGGAGTCAACTGGTGTTTTTGGCGGGTAGCTATAATCATAGATTTGGTTTTGGCTGGGTGTATGACCATTGAGTTTGAATGACACCAGTCTGACACGTCGTTTAGACTTTCCTGGAGAGAAGTTTCTATTGTCTGTAGATCACTACCATTCGTTTGGAGTGACGAGTCATCAGCAAGTAAATCTGTCGTGACCTTTTCATCTGATACGGACAATGTAAATCATTGATGAAGATGCAGAATATAGGGGGGCCTAGTACTGAGCCCTGTGGGACTCCACATCTGACAAAGTCTGAAGCAGAGGTTTTGCCATTAAGCGCCACATACTGAGTCCTATCGTTCAAGTATGATTGGAACAATGAAATTGTCGGGGTATGGTTCAAGTAGACAGACAGTTTCTTTAGAAGAATGGAATGATCAACAAGATCAAACGCCTTTTTGAAGTCAAGAAAGACAACCCCTGTCATTTGTGACTGGTTCATACTTGAAGGCCACGAGTCACACATTCGTGATAAATGCTGTGTGGCAGGAATGATTAGATCGAAATCCAGGTTGGAGTGGGTGAAATTGTTTTTTTATCCATGCACTGAGATACGTATGTATGTGTGTGTGTGTCTTTCAAGGAGTTTTGGATAGAATCGATAGTAAGGATATAGGTCTGAAATTATTTGGATCCGACAAATCATTTGTTTCTGGAAGGGGGATCACTTTGGCGTTTTTGAACGCCTGAGGGAAAACATTAGTTTCAATGGATAAATCATATATTTATGTAAGAGACTCAACAATGTAAAGTAGAGCGAGTTTGAGAAGAAATGCGGGTATGTTATCAGGACCCATGGATTTTTATTGTTTTTAATTGCCCTATGTGCATGCCTACGTCGTGTACAGCAAGAAGGGGACTTTTGACTGAGTTACTGGATCCAAGTTTTTGTTTGCAAAATGACATTAGGGAAGTCGGGCATGTATATTCATTTGGTGCTCTTATAGTCTGTGAAGCTTGAGTAAGGGTATCTGATTATGACAGAAAAATGGTATTAAATTTGTCTGGGTGTGTGAAGCTTGGTAAGGGTATCTGATTATGACAGAAAATAGGGGTGATGTTTGTGCTTGATGTTTTTGTGAATCTGTACACTTGTTGCGTACAATAGTGTTTATTGCCCTCCACATTGGCGCTGTAGATTTTGCATCCGTTATCATTTGACTGATATAGTCTCGTTTGCTTTTTCAACTTCGTTTGAAACAAATTTTCTCTGCTCTTTGTATTCGTCAAACAAATTTTGCTGCCTTGAGTTGGTCACATAGTTACCATTTCTTGCAGCACGGGTTCATCTGCGGATGCCTAACTCTTTTTTGATGTAACGGCGTGTGTTTATTTATGATGGTGAGGAATGTTTGGTACCAGGACAGTGCGTCATTGACGTCTGAGTAGTTGTAAGTTAAAAGAAATGGGGAAATGTTTAAGTCATAGATGTATGCTGCTTCATTAAACTTTTTGAAAGAGCGGTATTGGATGGTCGTGTGACCTTTGGGTGATGTTGGGAGCC
>JADBJO010014590.1:7500-15000 GCA_016801955.1 Conus betulinus
ACACACACACACACACACACACACACACACACTCGCACGCACACATATACGCAAGCACGCACGCGCGCACCCGTAAAACATGAAAACAAATGTTCAAGCATTGAGCCGCCAACTGAATGCACACACACACACACAACACACACACACACACACAACACACACACACACACACACACACACACACACACACACAAAAAACCCAATGAAGTAACGAGCTTCGACCTGCTGGTCTTCTTCAGGTTTGTGTCTTTTTCCAGTTATAAATATGTTATTTAGACTATGTCATGCAAAACAGTCTACGATTACCTTTGAATACATCTATCAGATATGTAAATTATGAACCTATTTACCCTTTTTTTTTTTCCGGTTGCTCTCTGTCTCTGTCTGTCTGTCTGTCTCTCTATCTCTGTCTGGGTCATCTCTCATGGAAATGGTCGTTTTTGTTTAAATATCAGTTGAGAATAACCCTTCTCGCTATGAGCGAGGGCAGCTTTTTCCTTTCTTTTGCTTTTTCACGTAATTTTTGTGATGTTCTAGACAGTTTGATTTCTCTTAGATGTGTATATGATGAATGTATTTAAGAACAACAATATGAGATTGGGACTGTGATAAAGTTGGAATACACACACACACACATGCACTTATGTACACACACACACACACACACACACACACACACACACACACACACACACACACACACGCACACACGCACGCACACACAACACACACACTGAATGAATTCACCTGACTCGAACTTTGTATGATAACGCAGTCTGGAATGAGATGAAAACCTAAACTTGAAGAAAAGTCACATCAGCAAATCAGCACGGGAGAAAGAACTACCATAAACATCCGCTTTGCAGATGACATCGATGGCCTGGCAGGCAGTGAACAAGAAGTACCAGCAGACCGGTGAAACAGTAAAACCATACGGCATGGAAATCAGCGCTGAGAAGACCCAGTTAGTGGCCGGACACCGATGCCACATCACTATTGATACAACTTTCCATCGACTGCAGTCAGGAACGTTTGAACACTTCATCTCCCTGGAATCGACCACAAGCCATGAAGGATTCAAACCAGATATATCTGCTCAAGGATAGCACAGTCAATATTGACGTTGTCCAGACAGAAGCCTGTGAGGATAGCACAGTCCACATTGACGTTGTCCAGACAGAAGCCTGTATGGAAAGACAGTAATATCTCCTCATAACTCGAAACCAGGCTTCTGCATGCGATGTAGTATTCCACATTCCTAAACCAGGTCTGCAAGATATGGACGGACCTCATAGCGGATAGCGGATCTAGGAAGCAGATTCCATGCGTATCTATCGTAAATGTACTGTGCATCAAACTAGCAAGCATCACATTGGACCATATTAAGATCTGCTGACGTTTCGTTAAAAAAAAGAACCAAAAAGCAATAACTCCTGAATGGCTATGTAACAAAACCAGTGGTGTTGTTGAAATAATCCTCAAAGGAATTGTTGAGGGAAGGAGGCCGCCGGGGGAAAACAACAACAACAAAAACACACACCCCTTACAAAATGTGCGGACAACATAGCAGGATGAACGGCAAAAACACCTCCAGAGACCGAAGCCTTGACACATCATCGACAGTACCACAGGAACGCGGTGAACTGTTCTTCAGTACAAGTTGCCCAGGTGACTTCCCGCCAAGTTTAAGGAGAGACGACGACGACGACGACGACGACGACTTTTGCTGAAGAAGAAGATGAAGAAGAGAAGATGAGAAGAATGAAGAAAATGATGCTGCTGATGCTTGATGATGATGATGATGATGATGATGATGATGATGATGGTGATGATGATGATAAGTAGTTAGTAAAATTAGCTTTAAGTTGTATATAATGTAGGCTGGATTTGCAGCGTTTTTTTTAAAAAAAATGTTTTAATAAAAATATCATACGCAGAAATTTCACATGTCAGTGCACTTGTCCACAAAGGTTACAGATACATGGAGCGAAAGGCGTGGACACCCAGATCAAAATATAGGACACTGACCACAGAGAGGACGACCCTGTTGCACACGACTAATCACAGCACAATTAACAATACTCATGAGATTATAAGAAAACACGACATTGGACGGGGACATGAATGCTCCAGACACCTTATCCTAGGAAAGGCATTTATACTGCCCGTATGTTGACACGTTTTGTTTGCTAAGGTAAACAGTTCATGTAGTGTCATCATGGCAATAAAGAAAACCTGTCAGATAGTTTACCTCTTCTGATTGGGAAATGTAGAAGACAGAAATGTTAAAGTATTGTGTTTCTTATGTACGCTCCCGCACTCACCAAACTGATGGGAGAAAGACACGACTTCAAGCTTTCTCTTGTATGGCAGGCTCTCCCCCATGGTGACTTTCATCTCTACTTTGTGGTCTTTTGTGACGTCATTGACAACCACAATGACCCTCAACCCACCGTGTTCAGTGGATAAATCGAAAGGGTTAGGTCTCTCTGGGTTCAGAGATGGAGGGTCGAAATCAGGTTCACAGCCTGTCCACATACTCCTTCTGTGTGTGTAGTCACTTTCGCTGTGGTCTTTATCAAAGTAAAGGACTACGTAGTTATTTCTAATGCAAGTTTGATACATAAAGCTGACATTCACAACATGAAGGTTCTTACGCCGTTCTGTGCTCCTGAGTGTAATATTTGGAGGCATGATTTCCAACACAAGTTCGCACATAACAGAGGACTGGTTTGAAGGATGTTCCTCGCTTTTGTGGAAGTACGAAATGTGAATGTTCAATGCAGCAATGTACAGCAGTTTCTGTTGTGACGTCATGCAGTTTACGATGTTAGGCGTGCGAAGTGTCACATATTCGTATGAAGTGCTTTGAGGATTGTGGCACCGACTTTTAGCGTCTTCACTTAACATATGGTTGCTCCTTGTGGCGTATCCTGCGTTTGCTTCTGACACAGTTCAAATATAAGTCTCATGCACGCGCGCGCGCGCGCCCACACACCCACACACACACACACACACACACACACACACACACACACACACACACACACACACACACACGCACGCACGCACGCACGCACGCACGCACGCACGCACGCACGCACGCACACACACACACACGCACGCATGCACGCACATACCACACACACACACACACACACACACACACACACACACACACACACACACACACACACATGATGCAGCATGCACACACACACACACACACACACACACACACACACACACACACACACACACGGGGGGGGGGGGGGGGGGGGGGGGGGGGGGGGGGGGGGGGGGGGGGGAGAGGACGCTTAAAAATGACAAGTGTCCATTGATAATGCTATCCTTATGAAACAAATATTAGCAGTGAAAACGAAACAGAAGACGGCAAGAAGAATTGAGAACCAAAATAGAAGAGGCCATAATTGGATGCGAGAATAGTTGGAATAAAAGGAAATGAAAAATGTGACAATCAGATAAAGGAGGATTAACAAGTCCGAACACAAATTGAAACGAAGCGTATTGAGCTCTGAGAAACACAAAATCAACAGTACTTTAAACTGAGGAAGTTAGAAATACACAATTAATCAGCTGAAGCTAACACCGTTCAACAAAATTTAGCGGCTCGATGTACTGCCGCTCCTTCTTCTTCTCTTTACTACTCCAGCCCTAAAAGTCTGCAAGTTCCATTAAAAAAGGCTGTGGAGGGTTTGCCACTTATATTTTTATCTATTTGTTTAAGGCTATGTCTTACTTTCAGTGACAAATTTCGACAGGCCAAGCCTACTCGGGCAATCTCCCTAGTTAACCTGACTACATATTAACATTATCTGGACAGGTAGAGAAGAATGTCAAAAATCACTCAAGACTTTGACGGATTATACAGTATGATTTAATGATCAGTAAGTCAAGAACAAATTTTTCTTCTCACGCACCACAAACTCACACTAATTGCTATAAACTCTAAAAGGGCTGTGAACTCTATCTCCCTTAAAGGCAAACACAACAAAGATTTTATAAAAGTGTGTTGAACGCAGACGCTCTTATGTAACTAACTAAAGAACAGAGTTTTAAAGGGGAAAAAGTGTTTTTTTTCTGATTGTAAAAAGAACTATTTAACTTTCACGCGCTTGCGACGAAAACCAAAATTATGAGTCTCGCAGACAATTCGAATAGCAAAAGAAAGTCTGAAAGTTCCTTTACGGGATTTCTATAAGAGAAGAAGCAGCTGTTTCCCGAATTAAGTCCTTTCTGGATCATTGCTGTACCTTTTCCCAACTGACAGCATGAGAAAACTTCTCTATTTTTCGTTTTGCTTTGTTTTTACGTCTGAATTGCTTTTGATGTTTCAATTGCGCCTACCGACCGTTCACACTTATATCTCGGGCAAAAATGTGCGCTCCTGTATCGTCACGGGTCAACTTCGCTTCAGACATACAGTCTACTGGTACATTATTCTAGTATTCGAGCAGGTGTTTGTTAAAAAAAAAACAACCTTCAACAAACGCACAGAAAACAGGGAATAATTGTACTGAAGTAACATGCCACAATCGCTCTACGCAGGAAGAACCACCATAGTCAACATGGCGTTTAGCGGTTGAACCAACTTTTGTAAGTTTAAGAGATCGTTTCAGAGTAGTGTCCCATGGACCCCAACCCACCCCCCGCCCCCGCCCCCTGCAAAAATCAAACAGAAGTTTTTTTTTTCTTTAAATCATCTAAATGATTTTCATAATATTTCAGACGTTGCTGGGATTAGAACGACTATGTCCGAATTAGTGGGTAAAGTCAATACAAAATATGTGAATCTAGCACGACGGTAGATATATATATATATATATATATATATATATATATATATATATATATATATATATATATATATATATATATATATATGGAATTATAAACAAAGCTTGCTCTTATGTCTTAGATTGTAGAAATAGGGGGATAATAAGCCTTCATACCTGCAGTGGTAGATGATTCTGCCTAACTGACAGTATGTGCTTGAGTGGGTGAATGGGGAATAATAAATGCTTCTCAAAATGGACCTTCAGCAAGCTTATAGTCTCCAAAGCGGGAGACAATCTCCAATGGGGAGGAAGCTCATGGAGAGAGAGAGTGAGTGAGAGAGAGAGAGAGAGAGAGAGAGAGAGAGAGAGAGAGAGAGAGAGAGAGAGAGAGAGGTGCGTGCTGCGTGCGTGCGTGCGCGCGCGCGTGTGTGTGTGTGTGTGTGTGTGTGTGTGTGTGTGTGTGTGTGTGCTTAGGATCTAGCATCTGTTCAGGAAAATCTGTTCCTGCTTCCCTGATTAGACCACAATATTTCCTCGATAGGTGGATTTCCCATTCAAGCATGACTAAAGAATAGGTGAAATATAACATTTACTTATAAGTATTCCTGAGTCGAAATTTCTGTTGTAAACTTGTTTTTCCATTCCTTCTGAGGAACCTGGACGTGGGTTTTAATGCAATGTTAAATGACCTTACAACACATGAAAAGAAATAAGTTTTATTTGCAATCATTGTCAGATAGCAAAGAAATACCCCACAGGAAAAAAGTCATAGATGAATAGACTTTGTTTTAAGAAATTCGATAGGAATGGTAAGGAAAACAGTTCAATTCGGCACCTACTTCGTCATGCACATTGTCAAGAAAGAATTTTCAGAGTGAAACACCACACTAGTCACATGGTGCTCAGAAGGTCCCAATGATTTTTTCAAAGACAGATTTTCATTTCTAGTTTAACAGAAGTGGTTTAACTTCAATACAGGAAGAACCTGCTTTCTCCATAATGCAGTAGTATATGTTCACTTACTACAAATAAAAATCACTTGTCGCATTTCTAATTACGTTTAAAAAAAGGATGTATTATACATTAATTTGTTAAAAAACTACGCATACATATTGCGCGCAACACCATTCTTGATCATTTTGACTCAATACTTATAAGATTTCATCATCTTAACAAGCCTTTCTTCTTTTTTCTTCTTTTGTTTTCTCCAGCAGCAGATTGATGGTGTACAGAAAAGGATTCAAGGCTGAGTTCAGTGGCATTACAATGATAGCCATCACGACGTTGAGCTCCTCCAGAGACAGGGACACCTTGTGAGGCGAGAAGTCCTAGTAAACCAATGGGGAACCAGCAGAGAAAATCTGATATACCACAGTGAACAGTCGGCGGGCTATGCTGGCATCCTGAGAGCGCTGACTGCTTGTGTCTCCTGCAAGTGTGTTAGATCGTATAGACCAATAAATCATCAGCTGGCCCAGAGCAATGGCCTGAAACAGGATAAAATTCAAAACAATCATAATTCCAAAGGAATAATCGTGACCATCAAACTGTTTCTGGGTGACAGGTAGAGGTATGCAAATCCCAGTCTGACTGTAGAATTCCCAGTGAGCCACACCGGGCAACAGGGGAGTTACAGCAAAAAAAACCCACGATCCACGACAGGACAGAAGCCAGTTTGTGCGTTCCATTCTGTGAAATGCAAGAAACTGAGCGGAAAGCGAACAACAAGAAATCGATCTAACGTGATCAAGCAAATGATGAAAGATGATACCTCACAAGAGATCAGAGAGAGAAAGCCAGCCAGTTTGCATGACACACTGTGTCTCCATCTCACATCCTCCCAAATATAATTATTTTGATACAGTCTGTCTGCAATACCAACCAATGCAAGATAAACACCCATCAGAAAGTCAGACATGCACAGGTACAGTACAAAGACGTTGAAACCTAATGAACTACTCCCTCGCAGAGACGACAGGCGAAACACAAAGCTCATTCCGTTACCCACTAAAGCCAGGCTGCTGAAAGCAGCCAAACATATCCTGTAGAAATTAGACTTCAACAAATCCTGGCAAGAAGATAGCTCGTCTGTAGGTGCATGACAGTCTCTGAAGTCTGGAAGATGCCTGGCTGCGCAACAAACTTTATAGTTGTCAGCATGCACAGTGTGTAGGTGGTCCAGATTTCTGAAGAGAACTTTGTCCAAGCTTGACATGGAACAACCCTTCAAGTCCAGAACTTGAAGTTTTGTCATTGGCTGAAAACCTAGCCCAGTTTCAATCTGGGCGCCACTGAGTGACAGATTCAACAAGGTAAGCCCAGGAAACAGACTGACCATGGCCGCGATCCAGGCTGAAAAGACGTGTCAGTGACAGATCCAAAATTTTCACCCCAGGAAATGCCATCGCATTCTCGGTCACAAAGCTTGTTAAAGGATTATTGGATAAGAAAAATGATTTCAGGGTTAGACTACTCGCCAAAATTTGAAGAGGAATATTGACAAGTCTATTACTGCTGATATCAAGGGTTATTAGATTAGATAACGTTATGTTGGAAATATTTGTTAGCTGACAATTCGCAAGATTGAGGTAGATCAGCATTTTATTGGCAAAAAGAGTTCAGTCATTTTCATGCCACTACGATTCACATTCAAGTACCGTACTTCAGGATAGCTAAGAGCGGGGAAAGATCTCAGACAGGA
>JADBJO010014590.1:20000-47019 GCA_016801955.1 Conus betulinus
ACTGTGTGACTTGTGCAAAGGGAGGCGAGAGATGAGGACAGATCGTTGAGCTCTGGGTCTCTGTTGGACTGAAGGGCCTGCAAGATGGACAGGGCGTCGGTCAGGAAGACACAAAGTGACCACTAACCCTATCTATTTGCCACCAACCTTATCTCTGTCGGCACTGACCCTGTCTCTATTGACTATTGACCCTGTATTTATTTACCACTGACGCTGTCTCTACGTACCACTGACAATATCTATTTGCCACTGATCTTATCTCTTTCGGCCACTGACCCTATCCATTGGCCACGGACCATATCTCTATTGGCCACTGACCCTAATTCTATTGCCCACTGACCCTATCTATATTGGCTACTGACCCTAATTCTCTTTGCCATTGACCCTACATCTATTGAACACTGATCATTGATCCGAATTCTGTTGGCCACTGACCCAAATTCCATTGGCCACTGGCCCTATCTGTATTGACTACTGACCCTAATTCTCTTTGTCATTGACCCTACATCGATTAAACACTGACCATTGATCCTAATTCTATTGGCTACTGATCATAATTCTCTTTGCCATTGACCCTACCTCTATTGAACACTGACTCTATTGGCCATTGATCCTAATTCCACTGGCCAGTGACCCTTTCTCTGTTGGCCTTATCTCTACTGCCTCTGACCCTATCTCTATTGGACACTGACCCTATCTCTATTGGCCAGTGACCCTATCTCCATTGGCCACTGACCCTATCTCCATTGGCTACTGACCTTATTCTATTGACCCCTGACCCTATCTATAGTGGCCATTGATTCTATTTCTATTGACCACTGAGCCTATCTGTATTGGCTACTGACCCTAATTCTCTTTGCCATTGACCCTACATCTATTGAACACTGACTCTATTGGCCATTCCACTGGCCAGTGGCCCTTTCTCTATTGGCCACTGACCTTATCTCTACTGGTCTCTGACCCCATCTCTATTGGCCACTGACCCTATCTCTATTGGCCACTGACCCCATCTCTATTGGCCACTGACACTCATCATTATTGGTCACTGACCCTATCTGTATTGGCCACTGACCCTATCTGTATTGGCCACTGACCCTATCTCTATTGGCCACTGACCCTATCTCTATTGGCCACTGACCCTATCTCTATTGGCCCACTGACCCTATCTCTATTGGCCACTGACCCCATCTCTATTGGCCACTGACACTCATCATTATTGGTCACTGACCCTATCTGTATTGGCCACTGACACTCATCATTATTGGTCACTGACCCTATCTCTATTGGCCACTGACACTCATCATTATTGGTCACTGACCCTATCTCTATTGGCCACTGACCGTATCTCCATTGTCCACTGACCTTATCTCTATTGGCCACTGAGCTTACTTCATTGGCCACTGACTCCATCTCTACTGGCCACTGACCTTATTTCTATCGGCAACTGACCCTATCTCTATTGGCAACTGACCCTATCTCTCTTGGCCACTGACACTCATCATTATTGGTCACTGACCCTATCTCTATTGGCCACTGACACTCATTATTGGTCACTGACCCTGGGGGGGGGGGTGGGTGGGGGGGGGGTGGGGGGGAGGGGAGCGGGGTGATATGTCACGTCGGCTACTACTTTCAATGATTGCAAAGTTTTCGAGGGTCCATGTCTATGTTCCCTAGCCCTATGTTCCCTAGCTCTATGTTCTAGCCCTATGTTCCCTAGCTCTATGTTCCCTAGCCCTATGTTCCCTAGCTCTATGTTCCCTAGCCCTATGTTCCCTAGCTCTATGTTCCCTCAATTCAAGTTACACGATGACCAAAGGTCCATCACATCGGAGTGACCAGTGGTCAAGCAATGGTCAGAATGACCTGTGGTCAAGCAATGGTTAAACTGACCAGTGGTCAAGCGTAAGTTTATAATGAAAATGACGTGAGAGAGAGAGAGAGAGAGAGAGAGAGAGAGAGAGAGAGAGATGAGAGAGAGAGAGAGAGAAGCAAACGGATGGGACAGACATACATACATACAGAAATACAGGCAGGCAGGAAAAAAGACAAACAAATAAAGGAGTATATAACTACAATATCACGCAAGTCTTGCAGTTTTAAGGGAGAGATAACGCTTTTAAATCAAATGTTTTGTCCTTCCCAATGACTTCCACAATGAGTAAAGCAAGAAATGATAGAAAGAAATAATAATTGTCATTTGCACATAAGCACATTATCAAAAATCAAATGAAGTAACAAAATAAAATAATTGACATAAAAAATAACTTTTTAGCAGCTACAATATCACGCAAGTCTTGCAGTTTTAAGCGAGATAACGCTTTTAAATCAAATGTTTTGTCCATCCCATTGACTTCCACAATGAGTAAAGCAAGAAATGATAGAAAGAAATAATAATTGTCATTTGTACATAACCACATTATCAAAAATCAAATGAAGTAACAAAATGAAATAATTGATATAAAAAGCAACTTTTGAGTACGATTCCCGACTTGTTTTCCAGTGGAAGCATATGAAAGCATATGAAAAGTCCCATCATCAGAAAGTTTACAGAGGCTGCTGCATCACGCAGTGGCTGACCGCCCGCCAGTATGCGTCAACATCTCTTTCGCCATTGCTGTACTGAGTTTTCAACCTGACAAGTCGCTGCTCAAGGACCCTCCACTTCCGCCGACGCCTTGGGGGAGCGTCCCCATTCGCAGCCCTCGCGATAGTCGCTTCGGCAGTGTTTTGGCTGTCCTTCAAATGGCTGATGAACAGCCAAAGGGTGGGGTGCCTGATCTGCACCGCAGCATTGAGCGTGCGGTGAAACGCTGGAAACAGAACATAGACACTTATAAACAATGAAGAGCAATTGAAAAACGACATCAACGCTTGAAAAAAATAAACACATTATATCTGTCTTTATGCAATAGAGGAATGACAGGCACAAAAAAAACTGGGCAGTTTTACACAGAGCTCAAACTGACATTTGCTCGAACACTAGGCAAAACTGTAACATCCGACTGCAAGTTCCTCTGATAATAATAAAGAAACAAACCACAGAAAATACAGACACTTTTTTTAATTTAAAACCAACAGAAAACAAAGTGATTGTTCGATTAAATTCTTCGTCAGGTGACAAATACACAAACAAAAGTGAAATAGTTTAGAAAGACAGGTGAGGAAAGTATGGGACTCCCTGTATGTTTCTTTGTCCAGAAAAAGAACTTATGTGGGTTTTTTTTCAGAAAAAATAAGTTATGTTTTTTTTTTTTTCAGAAAATAACTCTGAGCTCTGAAATCAAAATAATAACAATTAAAAACAAGATGGCAAGCCATTTAAATATACTCCCAGTTTGAATCATTTTTTAATCAAGGCTTAGTTGCGCATGCGTGTGTAGGTGCGCATGCGTACTATCAACCCAATACTATTAGTTGGTAGTAGGGGTTGACGTCAGACTACAGACAGGCGAAAATTTCATTCAATTCAGTTCAGCCGTTTTGGAGCTATCGCCAATTAAATGTTTTGTAGAAAATACGCGCGCGCGCTGCGCGCGCACATCACGAAAAAGTTTAATGGAGATGGGCATCATCCATGATGTTATGGAAACACGTGATTAAAATTTCAAATCGATCGGGGCCAGTAGTTTTGCCTGGGCAACATGGAGATCATTTTTTGTTCACACACACACATACACACAGACAGACAGACATTTTTCTCGTCCCCATCGCAAAGTACTCCCTGTTTTTATAAAACTGGGAGTACAAAAACAAAAACACATAGAACAAAATACACAAAATAGAGCATGTAAACAAATTACAAATGTGTACAATCATATATAAAAAGAATATTTTGAGAGAGAGAGAGAGAGAGAGAGAGAGAGAGAGAGAGAGAGAGAGAGAGAGAGAGAGAGAGAGAGAGAGAGAGACACATACATACATTCAGCGTGGTTGTTTGTCCTTTGATCCATATCACGATGAAATACGTCCACACAACGGGAGGGAATGGACAGCCAGGCCTGATGTAGGTGTTTCTCACGTACTCCAAGAACTCCTCAAGTTCAGGGTGCTGGTCGATGAGTCGCCGTGTCCCGCGTTGGTTCACCAGAGCTTGGAAATTAAGCTGCACAAGGCCACGGGTAATTACCCGAGCGCCATGACCTTCTTTATGGTTTGTGCAAAACGGTCATCGGCTCGGTATGGTCCAGCTAGACCCAAGTGCTGGATGCGCCTCCAGAGAGACTGATTGAAATGGAAGTAGCACCCTCCGATATTGGCCTCAGGGAATTCCGTTTCTATTGCAGTCTTGAGCGCTTGCTCAAAGTCACATATCACTTGCTCTGGGCGGAAGCGGTGATGGCTCATACGTCTCACTGCTGTTTTAACTGCTTGGAAAACCTGGCGGTAATGTCCAACCGTTTTCTGCTCTATTAAAACATGGATCAGAGGAACAACAAATCCATGGGTCTTCCCAAAAATTGAAAACACCTGTTGGTAGGGACGAGGGCAGCTTCTGAAAGTTCCGTCCATGTAAACCGTAGAACAACGTTGTAAAACACAGTTAAATTTTGGTCAGTTGCGAAAACAAGAACTCTCCCCACTGATTATCGGCGTGTAACAAGAACCTCTCGTCAGTCCAGGTTTGTGCCCACTCTCCTTGAATCTGGACAGCATCCACTGTTCTCGGAATGGCTGGCAAAGATGCTGCCCGAGCTCTTTGCATGGAAGACCTGAAGCTCTCGAAGGGGGGCAACTCGGGTCTGTCTCCACCGCCCTGGGCTTGTCTGCGTAGTCGAACGACTTCAACATTGTAGGTCCGGCGACATGGCCGTGTAGAGTCATCAAGACACTGCTCAACCAAACGTGCCCGCATTCTGGATCTGTTGATCATATCTGAATCATCGGGGTGGTTATGATCCTGAAACTCCAGAACGAAAAATACGTGGGTTCTCTTCTGCCACATCAAAGATATTGGTTTTAAACTTAGCACGGCAGCGTTGTCTCCAACAGCGCCAATGGATGTTGTCCCCACTTGCTTGGTGCCTGTGGTACCGAAAGTTCCTGTATGCTAGTAACATTCCTCCTCTGTCTCCTTGTATCAAAAAAGCCATGGTCAGCAGACAAGCGAACTACACTTTGCAGGGGTTTAAAAAAGGGATGTGGGTGCGGTGACGTAAAACCAAGACCGAGATGAGAGAAAAAGACGGTGACGTAAAACCAAGACCGAGATGAGAAGAAAAGATCTTACAGAAGCCGTCACAATTGTTTTGTATCCAATTTAAACGAAAAACAATTAATGGAAACCTTGTCACCGTCTGCCTCTCTACCCGTCAGACAGCTCTTTCAGTACTGAGAACCATCGTTCAGTACGGGGAAGGGACGCGATAACGCTCACTTTCACTTTCACTTTACGCTCACTTTCACTTTCACTTTATTATGACCGGATCAATGACAGTATGTCACTGCTTTACCACTGGTCACTTTGACATGACATGACATGACATGTTACTTGACTTGAGGGAACATAGAGCTTAGGGAACATAGGGCTAGGGAACATAGAGCTAGGGGACATAGAGCTAGGGAACATAGGGCTAGGGACATAGAGCTAGGGAACATACAGCTAGGGAACATAGGGCTAGGGAACATAGAGCTAGGGAACATAGAGCTAGGGAACATAGGGCTAGGGAACATAGAGCTAGGGAACATAGGGCTGACCCGTTTTTCGATATGGCAACGCCCAGAAAAAACTCGTGTAACCCTGGGTCTAAATGCGCTCTTTTTAAAGATTAAAACTACGAAGACACTTTATAGAGCGCCAGCGACGTAAAACGGTTCGCGTTCATCAAAATGTGGCTATGCCGCCTGGATCTCAAGTTGGGGGGATGATTCTGTTCACAGAGTTTACACCAGTGTTTCATCGTCGCCTCGGCATGAAAACGAAAACGACGTTGGATCAGCAATCTATGGTTTTATTGACAACGAAAGAAACCACAGTGAGCTCATATATGAATAAATTGTTCTCAACGCTGTAATATGCTTTCAACTTCTATATGTGCAGAAAAGTATTTGCATAAATGTTAATCACTTTCTGCATTAAGCAGTCAATTCTGGAACGCAGTCTTGCCTTGGCCAGGTATGGAATGTACGTATGATTTTGATCACAAGAAAAAAATTGTAAGTACCCCAGCTATCTGCTTACCTCTCCACACAGCCTTTCGCCTGAAGCTGGACACATAGCCTAACATTAATGTGACGTCATTTTCTACTAGTATTCAATGGCAGCAGGAAGGTCTATCACTTAGTCCTAGGGTTCCCTGTAACAATATCGGCCAAATCAAACAGATCACATTTTAACCAGTTCTGGTTGGCAGCTGCAGCCTTCGAGAGTATTTGCTGGTTTTCAGGCACATTGGCCAATCAGCAAGAACTTTAGTTGGATCTGAGTGTTCCATGATGACAGTTCATCAGGAAGTGACTCAAACCATTATTACATCTCTAGGGTAGCCGTTACAAATTCACCTTAACTACATGCCATTTCGTCCAAGCTGTGTATACAATTTCTTCCTAGACAAAGAACGCTACTATGCCTTTGGAGCAAGTTATATCTTGACCAACTCACCAAGCTGCGAGTAGAGACTTGGCTCGAGTGTCTTTGAAATTGGGCATATATATAACTCAGATGAAGAGAGAGAGAGAGAGAGAGAGAGAGAGAGAGAGAGAGAGAGAGAGAGAGAGAGAGAGAGAGAGAGAGGGGGGGGGGGGAGGAAGGGAGGAAGAGAAAGAGATGAAGGAAAAGTGTTTCATGGAAGCCGGGATGGGAGCAGGGATGGGAGCAGGGATCGAAGCAGGGATGGAAGCAGGGATAGAAGCAAGGAGAGGGACCAGGGGTGGAAGCAAGGGTGAAAGCAGAGATGGAAGCAGGGATATGAAGCAAGGATGGAAGCAGGGGATAGGGAACAGGGATAGAAGCAGGGATGGAAGTGGGGATGGAAGCAGGGATAGGAAGCAAGGATGGAAGAAGGGATGGAAGAGGAAATGGAAGCAGGGATGGAAGCAGGGATGGAAGCAGGGATGGAAGCAGGGATGGAAGCAGGGATAGAAGTGGGGATGGAAGCATGGATGTGAGCAGGGATGGGAGCAGGGATGGAAGCAGGGATGGAAAACAGAGATGGGAGCAGGGATGAAAGTAGGATTTGAGCAGGGATGGAAGCAGGCATGTGAACAAGGATGGAAGCAGGGGTGGAAGCAGGGATGAAAGCAGGGATGGAAGCAGGGATGAAAGCAGGGATGGGCGCATGAATGGAAGCAGGGATTAGAGCAGAGATTGAAGCAGGGATTGAAGCAGTGATGGAAGCAGGGATGGAAGTTGGTATGGAAGCAGGTATAGGAGCAGGGATGGAAGCAGGAATGGAAGTAGGCATGGGAACAGGGATGAAAGCAGGGATGGGAGCAGTGATTGAAGCAGGAATGGAAGCAGGGACTGAAGCAGGGATGGGAGCATGGATGGAAGCAGGGATGGAGCAGGGATGGAAGCAGGGATTGGAAGCAGGGATGGAAGCTGGGATGGAAGCAGGGATGGAAGCAGGGATGGGCAAGGCTGGAAGCAGGGATGGGAGCAGGGGTGGAAGCAGGGATGGGAGCAGGGGTGGAAGCAGGGATGGAAGCACAGATGGAAGCAGGGATGGGGTGCAAGGATGGGAACAGGGGTGGAAGTAGGGTGGAAGCAGGGGTGGAAGCAGGGGGTAGATGTAGGGGTGGGAGGATCGGAGAGGGATGGAAGCAGGGATGGGAGCAGGGATGGAAACAGGGTGGAAGTAGGGATGGAAGCAGGGATGAAAACAGGGGTGGAAGCAAGGGTGGAAGCACGGCTGAAAGCAGCGGCAAGGAGCAATTTTAAAGTTCTTAACCTCCCTCTCTTCTCTGTTTTTCTGTTTCCTGGCCTGCTTTTCTCTTTCTCTCTTTTCCTTTTCTTCTCTCTTGGCAACGTTTGCTCTATACACTTCGTCGCTTGTCGGTAGCTGATGACTGCACATTGTCCTTTGTGTGTGTGTGTGTGTGTGTGTGTGTGTGTGTGTGTGTGTGTGTGTGTGTGTGTGTGTGTGTGTGTGTGTGTGTGTGATTGTTATTTTTGCTGGCTGGCTTCGCTCTTCGTTGGGCGTCTCGGGCCAAGGTTTTAGACTGCAGTGAATGAATAGGAGTTCACAAATGTCTTGAGGTCAAAGCAGATGGGGGGTCACCACCTTCAACCTCGATCAAAAGTCCCTGCAGTCATGCCACCTCCTCTGCCATAATCGGAAGAGTGAAAAGGTCATCTGCTGAAACGGGGGCCTCAGCCACAATGTCCATGCTGATGGAGGCTTCATGTCCAAGCTGATGAAGGCTTCTGTGTCTGTGCTGATGAAGACTTCTATGTCCGTGCTGATGGAGACTTCTGTGTGCGTGCTGATGGATGCTTCTGTGTCCATGCTGATAGAGGCTTCTGTGTCTGGGCTGATGGAGGCTTCTGTGTCCATGTTGATGGAGGCTTCTATGTCCATGCTGATGAAGGCTTCTATGTCTGTGCTGATGGAGGCTTCTATGTCCATGCTGATAGAGGCTTCTATGTCCATGCTGATGAACGCTTCTGTGTCCGTGCTGATGGAGGCTTCTATGTCTATGCTGATGGAGGCTTCTGTGTCCATGCTGATGGAGGTTTCTTGTGTCCATGCTGATGGAGGCTTCTGTGTCCATGCTGATGGAGGCTTCTGTGTCTGTGCTGATGAAGGCTTCTGTGTTTGTGCTGATGGAGGCTTCTTGTGTCTGTGCTGATGGAGGCTTCTTGTGTCCATGCTGATGGAGGCTTTCTTGTGTTCGTGCTGATGGAGGCTTCTGTGTCCATGCTGATGAAGGCTTCTGTGTCTGTGCTGATGGAGAATTCTATATCTATGTTGATGGACGCTTCAGTGTCCCTGCTGATGGAGGCTTCTGTGTCCATGCTGATGGAGGCTTCAGTGTCTATGCTGCTCTACTGCACAATATCAGCCTGCTCCTCAGCTAGAACAGACGTCGCGGCTGTGACTGCTACAGTGCTGAGTGTCGGCCTTATTTCAGGATCCGTTGCAGGGAGCTTGATTCGGTCCATGGCAGCTGATGAGGTAAAACGCCTCAGGGGTAATCCAGGTCTCATCCATGATGTGGGGAATATGCCTGTAGCCTGGAAGGTCTTCTGACACAGTTCAGGAGTCATCACCTGTCGCATTATTCATAGGCCATGTGATTTTGTTTACTGTACACTTTGGGTGTGATGACATAAATTCTGTGCACTTGTGTCTGTAGGCTTTTTTTGAAAGATTCGAAGACATCCCTGTCCCATGTGAGTCCATGATCAGCATTTGTGGATGGGCTGGGCTGCAGTGCTTCAAAATATGTTCTGTAACCACTCCAGTCCCAGAGCGTTTTCCATACATCCATTTGGTTGAAAGGTCCACACGGTTCCTTTTGGAGCATCATGGGTGTTGGAGGATTGGACTGATCGCATGGTCTTCCCTTCACCACGAAAAGGGTCGGCATGGACCTGTCATTGGAGCTGATGCATTCAGGGGCTGTCACACACTAACTCGCAGTTTGCTGTCCTAGCATACACCCACTTTTCCCCACGTGTCGCGATCACTTTGGCTGCAGCAGGGGAAATGGCAGCCCAGTTTTTCGTCAGCGTTCCAGATAACGTGGGGCCTGGAGTCGAATTCATGCTTGGTTATGGAGTTTTCCGGGTCATCGAAAGTAAGTATGCACGAGGGTGGGGATCATCCCGCATCCGATTTGTACCGCACATCTCCGGGCTACGAATCGTCCGTTTAGGGCACCTTCTTTCAGAGTGCCACTACTCTTCTGATGGGATGTGATGTTCTTGAACTGCATTTGGAGATTGAGCTTTTGAGCCAGTAAGCCTACTTTCACGAGGGACTGTCTTGGAAACTTCGCATTGGCAGCATCAATGAATTTTGTCCTTTCTCCATTTCACTGGGAATACTGTTACTTCGTCCAGCTTTTTTTTTCTTTTTTTTTTTTTTTTTTTTTTTTTAGACCCAGCCATGATCTACCTTTAGCGTAATCTTTTAGTGTACTTTTCGGCGCTCCAAACCCTTTTGAGGCAGCACCATAGCTCAGACCTGTTGACAATGACATTCAGTGCTTGTACATGCAACGTACATTGATTGAAAAACAATTCCTACAAAAATAAAAACATATCATAGAAAAAAGACTTTACTCACAAGAATCAGCAGACACACGTGTCAGCGCAATTCCTTTATCACGCTGCGAGAGTAGTGTGAGAACCCACGGTGATGACGTCGTCCCATCTTTCTCTTGCTGTACGGAAATTAATTTTCAGTAAGTGCTATAGTGTATCCAATGAATTATCGTTGGGTATTCCCGAAAGATTTCATAGGATGGCCGAATCCATTAAATAAAAATCAATCGATCAGCGACCCGCATTCCCTTGATATTTCCCGTAGCATAATTTTAGATCTAATGCCATGAGATCGGTAATTTTAGATCTGATGGCACGAAGTCATACTTCATTAAGGTGAGTTTACTTTGTCCTGTAACCTATTACGCTTTTGCAATGTATGTGTGTTTGTGTGTGTGTGGTGGGAGGGGATGGTGTTGATGAAATGATAACAGATAAGAACTGTCAAAGACAATGAAAAAACGAAGTCTGATTTATTGAGGAGGATTTGATCTACTCAAGATAATTCTTTTTATATCTGAGTATATTTCGCTCCATATATCAACTAATTCTAAAGTCCTTTGACTGTATAACTCTGTCTTTTGCCATTTGACTGCTTATGTGATGGTAGTTGTGGTGATTGAAATATGGATCAAGAAATAAGATCCTTATTGTTACAGTACTGAGTATATTTCGCTCCATATATCAACTAATTCTAAAGTCCTTTGACTGTATAACTCTGTCTTTTGCCATTTGACTGCTTATGTGATGGTAGTTGTGGTGATTGAAATATGGATCAAGAAATAAGATCCTTATTGTTACAGTACTATTCAAATTTTGGAGGCTCTGTGATTCATTATGGAGCACTGATTTTAAAACAAATGGATAATCTCTATAAGGTCCGTATATATTGACAAGTGTCATAACTTGTTTATGATAACCAGAGTGAGACAATTTCCAATGGATCTAAAAGAATGTCTTTGAACTTGAATCGAAATGATTCTTGAATTAAATACCAACATCTGTAAACTGCAAATGAAACGAAGTAACATTCATTTCCTCATTTTGCTCTTCTTTGCTTCTCCACCTTCGTTACAGAACGTGTTTCTGATAAGAAGCAGTTTGGACAGCCTTTCTTTTAAATGGTTAAATGCGTCTCTTCTTTTAACACATCATACAAAAATTCTGCACACATGAGAGAGAGAGAGAGAGAGAGAGAGAGAGAGAGAGAGAGAGAGAGAGAGAGAGGAGCGAGAGAGAGAGAGGGAGAGAGAGAGAGAGAGAGAGAGTAAATACACAAAAACGAGATCAAGGGCAAAGGCGTAATTCGATTCACACACGTCCTCTCCAAGTAAATGAATAACGAACTGTATAAATGAATACATGAATGAATGAAATGAACAATTTTGGTCCTCTAACCTTGCCCTCTGATTTAGTAAAACACTAATTGGCCACACCTATCTCTCTAAACCACACAACCTCATTGCCAAATTCGTGCTTTTGAGTGGATACAGGACCAATTACGTGGAAAAGGAATGGAAACAACATTCCCGAAACTGGCCACAAACATGTCACTTACAGATCTTTTGGACAAATCTACGAACATAACTTTCCTATTGACCTCATGAATTCCCCTCTCATAAATGTTTACAATTGCAGTGGTCCAGAGAAAGCTCTAGAGTTTTGGCCACACCCGTTTAATCGTGTTCATGATAAGCATGCGTCATTTTAAAACGCGTTGTAAGACATTGTGAAAAAAAAAAGGAATAAAAGAGAAAAGAAGCAGAAATGTTTTCATGAACTTATATCCAATAAACAAAATTCGAAGTACATCTAGAAAACTATGTGAGTGAACTTCTCGGTCAGACATATGCCCTGCAACCAGCATAATACCGAAGTAAAACGACAAACACTTTACAACAATTGCAAAACACATTGTCAAAAGAAAAAAAGACATACTGTCAAGTGAATTTCAAAAAGTAGAAAACTTTTGCAATGCTAGGAATAATCGCTCAGCTCCATCGGTTCCAACTATGTTAGTTAGTGATGTTTACCAAGCTTTATGTTGTTTAAAGCAGACAGGAAGGACTTGTTACATGTGAAATCTAACCTACATTTAGAATCTATGATTGATAAATGTCACTTCTCTCAGGTTAAAGTTGCAAAGTGATACCATTTTAAAGTGTGAAAACAATTCTGAGCCCTCGAACTACAGACCTACATCCACTTTGTCAGTTCTCAAGCCCCTTGGGAAAAAAACACATGAATAAACATCTTTACCACCATCTAGACTCCAACGATCTACTAAATAAGATTCAATCGGAAATCGGGAAAAATCGTTCATGTCATACAGCATTTATACACTTAGTAATCAAAGCTAATCGGTATTAATAAAAATGAATATTCTGGCGCACAATTTGGAAAGCTTTTGATGTAACTGACGTCAAATTATTATGCAGGAAGCTGTTATGATATGAGGTAACCGGGAATACTCTCAACTGACCGCATCATTCGTAGATCGTCAACAAAACGTTTGTGTCAACACCAATTCATTAGAGAAGTTATACCTATCGTACATGGCGTACTCCAGGTTGTGTGTGTGTGTGTGTGTGTGTGTGTGTGTGTGTGTGTGTGTGTGTGTGTGTGTGTGTGTGTGTGTGTGTCCCAACCTCTGCGCCACCTCAGAGGCAGTGCACCCACGCCGCTCATTCCGACATCCTGTCCACAGCCACAGCCTGGTCGGCCCCGCCGCAACCCTGGCACCGGCAATCCACAGGGAGCAGTCAATGTCAAGTCGTCAAGAGGCAACCTACCGGAGGAGACGCTGCACTGATGTCGAGTCACTTCGGTGGTGTTCAGTGGCGCCTGTTCTGATCTAACGCACGCAGGACACCACCTACTAAGCCCCCTACTGACGACAATAATTGCTTAGTCGCAGAGCCGGCGTGAGTGAGCTCTCGCTCCGGACCCCCTCAAGCAGTGTGGTGTAGTGTACCAGGTAGGGTGTCAAGACTGTACCCATACCTACATTGGCGAGACAGCAAGACCACTCACCACCCGTCTACAGGAATACCAAAACCGACCCACTTCTGCCATACATGAACATCTTCTAGCCACAGGCCATAGTTTCAGCCCCCAAGAAACCAAGATCTTATCTACAGAGCCCTTCCTCACAAAAAGAAAAGTTAAAGAAGCCATCGAAATTAAGACCAGACGCCCCAGCCTGAACAGAGATCAAGGCTTTGAACTCCCCCCCCCCCCCCCCCCCCCCCTACAATCAGATCCTGACAACCGTTCACCCACACTACAGTCGTCCCACCAGGCCTCGCTGCCACAACAGCAACAGTGAGCTGAAGAAGACAGGGCGACCCTGTCGAAATATTCTCCAAGTAAGTTTTATGATTCTGAGTCTGTAACAACTTTTCTTACGTTGAATCCAGAATCCAGAAACCTATATTCTTATTTACTGTTGTACAGTATGAGGGACAAACTGACTGCTGTGCAGTGTGAAACGGACTGACTGCTATACAGTGTGAAGCAGATAGACTCACCACTGTATACTGTGGTGCAGACTGACTGTTGTACAGTATGAAGCATACAGACTGCTGTGCAGTGTGAAGCAGACAGACTCCTATACAGTGAGAAGGACACAGACTGACTGCTGTACAGTGTGAAGTAGACAGACTGACTGACTGCTGTACAGTGTGAAGCTGACAGACTGACTGCTATACAGTGTGAAGTAGACAGACTCACTGCTGTACAGTGTGAAACAGACAGAGTGACTGCTGTACAGTGTGAGGTAGACAGACTCGCTGCTATACAGTGTGAACCAGAGAGACTCATTGCTATACAGTGTGTAAGCAGACAGACTCACTGCTGTACAGTGTGAAGCAGACAGACTCACTGCTGTACAGTGTGAAGCAGAGAGAATGACTGCTATACAGTGTGAAGCTGACAGACTCACTGCTGTACAGTCTGAAACAGACAGACTCAGTGCTGTACAGTGTGAAACAGACAGACTCACTGGTGTACAGTGTGAAACAGACAGAATCTTGTTCAGTATGAAACAGACAGACTGACTGCTATACAGTGTGAAGCAGACAGACTGTGGTACAGTATGAATCAGACTGACTGCTGTACATTGTAAAGCAGACAGACTGTGGCACAGTATGAAACAGACTGACTGCTGTACAGTGTGAATCTGAGAGACTGTGGCACAGTATGTACAGTGTGAAGCAGACACACTGACTGCTGTACAGTGTGAATCACACAGACTCACTGCTGTACAGTGTGAAGCAGACAGACTGACTGCTATACAGTGTAAAGCAGACAGACTGACCGCTGTACAGTGTGAAGCAGACAGACTGACTGCTGTACAGTGTGAAGCAGATAGACTGACTGTTGTACAGTGTGAAGTCGACAGACAGACTCACTGCTGTGCAGTGTAAAGCAGACAGATTGACTGCTGTGCAGAGTAAAGCAGACAGATTGACTGCTGTACAGTGTGAAGCAGACAGACTCACTGGTATACAGTGTGAAGCAGACTGACTACTGTACAGTGTGAAGCAGACAGACTGACTGCTGTACAGTGTGAAGCAGACTGACTGCTGTACAGTGTGAAGCAGACAGACTGACTGCTATACAGTGTGAAGCAGACAGACTGACTGCTGTACAGTGTGAAGTAGACAGACTGACTGCTGTACAGTGTGAAGCGGATAGACTGACCGCTGTACAGTGTGAAAAAGACAGACTAACTGCTATACAGTGTGAAGCAGACAGACTGACTGCTGTACAGTGTGAAGCAGACAGACTGTGGTACAGTATGAAACAGACTGACCGCTGTACATTGTAAAGCAGACAGACTGTGGCACAGTATGAAACAGACTGGCCGCTGTAGAGTGTGAAGCAGACAGACTGTGGCACAGTATGAAACAGACTGACTGCTGTACAGTGTGAATCAGAAAGACTGTGGCACAGTATGAAATAGACTGACTGTCGTACAGTGTGAATCAGACAGACTGTAGTACAGTATGAAACAGACTGACTGTTGTACATTATGAGGCAGACAGATCGACTGCTATACAGTGTGAAGCAGACAGACTGTTGTGCAGTATGAAACAGACTGACCGCTGTGCAGTGTGAAGCAGACAGACTGTTGTCCAGTATGAGGCAGACAGACTGACTGCTGTACAGTGTGAAGCAGACAGGCTCTTGGTCAGTATGAAACAGACAGACTGACTGCTGTACAGTATGAAACAGACTGACTGTTGTACATTATATGAGGCAAACAGATTGACTGCTGTAAGCGTGAAGCAGACTGACTGTTGTACAGTGTGAGGCAGACAGACTCACTGCTGTACAGTATGAAACAGACAGACTGGCTTCTATGCAGTGTGAGGCAGACAGACTCACTGCAGTACAGTGTGAACAGACTGACTGCTGTACAGTGTGAAGCAGACAGACTGACTGCTGTATAGTGTGAAGCATAGATAAACTGCTGTGCAGTGTGAAGCAGACAGACTGACTGCTGTGTACAATATGAAGCAGACTCACTGCTGTACAGTGTGAAGCAGACAGACTGATTGCTATGCAATGTGAAGCAGACAGACTGACTGGGTACAGTGTGAAGAAGACAGACTGACTGCTGCACAGTTTGAAGCAGACAGACTCACTGCTGTAAAGTGTGAAGCAGACAGACTGTTGTACAGTATGAAACAGACTGAACGCTGTACATTGTGAAGCAGACATACTGTGGCACAGTATGAATCAGACTGACCGCTATACAGTGTGAAGCAGACAGACTGGCTGCTATACAGTTTGGGGCACACAGACTCACTGCTGTACAGTGTGAAACAGACTGACTGCTGTACAGTGTGAAGCAGACAGACTCACTGCTGTACACTGTGAAGCAGATAGACTGACTGTTGTACAGTGTGAAGCAGACAGACTCACGGCTGTACAGTGTGAAGCAGACAGACTGACTGCTGTACAGTGTGAAGCTGACAGGCTGACTGCTGTACAGTGTGAAGCAGATAGATTGATTGATGTGCAGTGTGAAGCAGGCAGAGTGGCTGCGGTGCAGTGTGAAGCAGGCAGAGTGACTGCTATACAGTGTGAAGCAGACAGACTTACTGCTGTACAGTGTGAAGTGGATAGACTGACTGCTGTACAATGTGAAGCAGACAGACTGACAGCTATACAGTGTGAAGCAGACAGACTCTTGTTCAGTATGAAACAGACAGACTGACTGCTGTACAGTGTGAAGCAGACAGACTGTTGTACATATGAGGCAGACAGATTGACTGTTTTACAGTGTGAAGCAGACACTGTTGTACAGTTTGAGGCAGACAGATTGACTGTTGTACAGTTTGAAGCAGACCGACTGTTGTACAGTGTGAGGCAGACAGACTGACTGCTGTTCAGTGTGAAGCAGACAGAATCACTGCGGGACTGACCACTGTTTAGTTTGAAACACATCTGTTTAGTTTGAAACACATCTGTTTGGTGTATAGCTTTGTGAAGCAGTCTCACCACTGTACAGTGTGAAGCAGTCTTACAGCTGTGTAGTGTGACACAGAGAAAGAAAAAGGCAGATAGATAGGGAAGAGACAGGCATCGCCGGAAACAGTGATAGACAGACACTGCCGAAACAGATAAAGACAGGCACTCCCATAGACATTGATAGACAGGCACTGCCGGAAAAAGTGATAGACAGACACTGCCGAAACAGAGAAAGACAGGCACTCCCGTAAACATTGATAGACGAGCATTGCAGGAAACGGTGATAGAAAGACACTGCCGAAACAGAGAGAAAGACAGGCACTGCTGTAACCAGTGATAGACAGGCACTGCAGGAAACAGCGATAGACAGGCACTGCCATAAACAGAGAAAGACAAGCACTGCCGGAAACAGAGATACACAGACTCTGCCGGAAACAGAGATAGACAGGTACGAAAACAGAGATAAACAGGCACTGCCGGAAACAGAGATACACAAGCATGAAAAAAAGAGACAGATAGGCACTGCCAGAAACAGACATAGACAGGCACTGCCCGGAAACAGAAATAGACAGACACTGCCGGAAACAGAGATAAACAGGCACTGCTGGAAACAGAGATAGACAGGTACTGCCAGAAAAAGTTAGATAGATACTGCCGGAAACAGGGATAGACAGGTACTGCCGGAATCAGAGATAGACAGGTACTGCTGGAAACAGAGAACAACAGGCACTGCCGGACACAGAGAGACACACAGGCACTGCCGGAAACAGAGATAAAAAGGCACCGTCGGAAACAGAGAAAGACATGTACTACCAGAAACAGAGAAAGACAGGCACTGCCGCCGAAACAGAGATAGACAGGCACTGCCGGAAACAGAGATAAACAGGCACTGCCGAAAGCAGAGATAGACAGGCACTGCCGGAAACAGAGAAAAACAATCTCTGCCGGAAACAGAGATAGAGACAAACCAAGTACAACTTACATTTATGTACTAAACCGTGACTAGAATCGTACTAGGCACCATGCCAACGCACTTCAAAAGGAGTGCAGCAACCTCGCTTTAATATAGCGTCAATTGTTTGATTAACAACTCAAACGGTCTTCCACGGCAATACTTTTCTATTTACCTGCATGAAATAAAAACATTAAAATGATGAGATTGGGGGAATGAATGAAACAATAACTGTTCACATGTTCGTACATAATATCGTAGAACATATCATTAGTGCACTAGGAAGTAACTTTGATTTATTATGATTTATGGGAAAATCTCAACTCTGTAGGGTTTGAAATACATCTGATCTATCTAACTGTTTATCTACATTTATCAACCAATCAATTTAATACGCATAGGAGCGCGTGCGTGTGCGCACACACTCGCAAACTCATCCACACACACACACACACACACACACACACACACACACACACACACACACACACATATGAATACATATAGATCTGCCTGCTTCGGGAGTGCTGTTGGATTCTTTTTTGAACCCTTGGTGGTGAGAACACCACAGAGTTACGGACTGTGGTGTGTCTCTATTTGACTCCAAGGGCACAGACACAATCAGCCGTGTCTCCCTGATGACCTCCGATCCAGGGGACGAAAGACCTAGGAGCAAGTGACACAATAGATATGCCTTCGAGAGGGATTGCGATGGTTCCCTCATGCAGCTAGTGAAGGGTTTTCATTTTTATAATATACCCCCCCCCCCTTTTCTTTTTTTTTTTCTGTTTTTTACACATTTCAAATCTTTGACAAGTCATTACGTTAATGATGGAAGAATTGTTAACCTACACTAATTTTCCCTCACTGCTTTATTGTTCAGCATTGTATCGTTTGGTCAATCAGTGAGCGATTGCATCTCTTAGGAGATCCAAGTAAACGTTGTTCTACACAATTCTTAGCTGCTGACAATGCTTGGGTTATTGAACAACAGAACTGACCACTCAGACTGTTCCGTATTTCTTTTTTTTAATCTCCCTTGCATCCTTAAATGGATCCTCAAGCATAGGCTCAAAGATTGTCCCCTACATTTTATTCTGTTTGCAAAATGTTTTTAGTTTTTTCAGCAACGTTTTACCTCTCCACACTTTCGTTTTATTTTATTCTACTACCTTTTGCTGGCTGCTTTGGGGGTGCTGTTGGATTCTTCTTTGAACCCTTGGTGGTGAGAACACCACAGAGTTACGGACTGTGGTGTGTCTCTATTTGACGCCAGGGGCACAGCCACAATCAGCCGTGTGTCCTTGATGAGTTCCGATCCAGCGGACGAAAGGCCTAGAAGCACGCGATACATATAGATCTGCTTTTGAGAGGGATTTCGATGGTTCCGTCATGCAGCCAGTGAAGGGTTTTCATTTCTAAAATATGCATTTTCCTTTTTTTTTTTATTTGAATATACATTTCAAATCTTTGCCAGGTCATCACTATAATGATGGAAGAATTGTTAACCTGCACTTGTTTTTCCCTCATTAATTTATTGTTCAGCATTATATATATATATATATATATATATATATATATATATATATATATATATATATATATATATGTGTGTGTGTGTGTGTGTGTGTGTGTGTGTTAAAAAAATAGGATAGTAAAAGGAAGTTTTAAAATCAACAGATCTGTTTCGAGCGCTGGCTCTCCTCAGGATGGTTTTGGGTCGCCTACTGCCGGTGTTACATGGCCTAATGTCACTGTTTGCACGTGCGGATTGGCTGCACGTGTTGTTCGGTTTTTCAGGTTGTTGCAGATGTTGCTCCCCAAGGGGTTAAGCACCTTAAGAATTGTATTAGGCATTTTAGTGGCATTCTTTATATATATATATATATATATATATATATATATATATATATATATATATATATACACACGTAGGCGTATATAACAGTCGAAGCTCTGCTGCCCTCCTGAGATCAAATGCATGCGTGCTTGCCTGCATCTGTTCTTTCTAGAGCGCACATCTTTTGCCAGCACATTTCAAAGTTACGTTAGGCCTACGGGAAAGGAAGCGATACGGAAAGGAAAACTTTTTTTTTTTTTTGACAATGATTCAGCGTCCCGACCCTGATGACATCTAGTGTAGCCACAGTCGTCTTCGTCCCTGTCATCGGCACAGTCCACGAAGAGATTACAGGCCAGGTGAGGCTGAAGGCCAAGCAGTCCTTTCCAGTTGTCCATGGAGCAGTTCCACTTTCCGCTGGGAAATCTCACAGGCCTTCTGGAACTCTGAGGAAAGAACAAACGCCAACATACACACGCATGAACACACCACGCACGCACATAAATTCATTGGCTTTGCGCGCGCTGGCGTGTGCGCAATTAAGTAAGTCTCAATGACCCGTTAATAAACACCGAAGCGTCATTTTTTTTCTTCGCTTTCCCCCTCCCCTGAATAAGCGAGGTGAACTCTAGGGGGTTATATCCCTTCTTTTTGATGGTACCAGAACCTTCCTTCAGATGACGTCACAGAGAGTCGAAGAATGTCCTGGTTCCGTTGATGTCGGTCCAGCTGAAGCTAGAAACATCTAAGTGCTTGGTTTTGTTCATCGTACTGTGAAAGTGAGTATAGTTTGTGCTAACTCACACACACCCGCTCACATACACACACACACCCTCACACACACACACACACACACACACACACACACACACACACACACACACACACACACAGAGAGAGAGAGAGAGAGAGAGAGAGAGAGAGAGAGAGAGAGAGAGGAGAGAGAGAGAGAGAGAGAGAGAGAGAGAGAGAGAGAGAGAGAGAATGAGGGAACAGGGAGTAGAAAAAACAAAATTTCGGGATAGGAAGTAGAAAGACAAGTAGGAAGTAGAAAGAAAAAAAGAAAGTCTTTTGGCAGACCGTGGAGCAATTAATTTCTCCTAAGTTAACTCAGTAAACTGAAATAAATCACCTGAAACATTGTAACAATCATACGGAGTGCAGGGGTTGGGTGGTATTGGTTCCTCAAACCACCCCAAAATTCCGTAATCTGCAGGGTCCCCTCCTTCACAAGCAGTGTTCGATCCTCTATATATCTTGCAAATGTGTTTGCTATCAGCCGCTGACCAGGACCCGATACACTCAGTCTGAGAGGGCGGAAACTGCTAAGACTGATGTAGAGGAACGTGATCATCATCACGGTGCCAGAAGGAATAGTGATGCTCATATCTGCCTTGCAGAGTTTATTGATTTGGAAACCAAGATCTGGCACCCAGATTAAGCACACTTGCACATCTGTACAGACATGTCTTTGAGTGAACAGAATAAGAAAAAAAGAAAAACACTAAATAATTAGGGAACTAACGAACGAACGAACGAAGAACGAATTGACTCACTGACTGATTTACGAACTAACTAGGGAAATAGCTACCCAGCTAACTAGCCAGTAAATAGCCAACTGACTAACTAACCAACTAAGTAACTAACTAACTCGCTGCCTAGCTCGATGACGAACTACTGAACAAAAAAGAAATAATATAACTATGTATTTGGGAAGGGCAACACAGAAGGATATGACAAATTCTTTCCTCTTAGTCAGCCTTCGACGTCATTTTGAATAAAGAATGAGACTGCTGACATAACAAATGCATGATTTCAGAGTATACTTAAAGACAAATAGGTACGTGAAGATTCTATTTAGGACTGCTAGCCCCGTTGCTAATGTTGGGACACACTGTACTCTTTCCATCATTTAATGCCTGTTCTAAAACAATTATCCTCTTGCCAAAATCCACAAAGAGGGAGCGTTCGTGAGGGAGGAGAGGAAGGAGTGAGACGATTGGAAATAAGTCACACAAATTTATTTTCCATCTTGTTGAAGAGACTCCAGCGCAGACACCCATAATAAAGTGTCGAAATCATTCCCCATCAAGTGAGAAAGGGCACGTGCTCAAAGCGTCCACAGTGTCCAAATCAGGACCGGCCTCCCTCTCTGTTCGAAAATCACTCCCTTCCTTCGAAAAGGTTTGTGAGTCCCAAACGACAAAGCATATCAGTCAAAGCATTTCACGCCTGAATTTGAGGGAGGAGTGATAATGCCCTGAGCCAGAACTACTCCAAAATCATTTTGTAGGTGAGCGATTTAGGACATGGTCCTGAGGCACTGATGAGGTGAATGTCCACCAGTTCCCAAACTTACCAGTCTTATGTGACAGGGGGTGGTGGAAATGGGCACATGCTGATATCACTCAGTGAAATATTCATCAACCAAGTCTCAAATCACTCACATGGGGGTGAGTACGAAACAGAGTAGGCAGTAGTTTCGGCTAAGGTCCAGAATCACTCTTCCTCAAATATGTCTCAGTCTATGTCTCATAAAACAGCTCGCGATTTCTGGTAAGAAGAGGACCAGAACCTTGAAGACAATGACAGAGGCAGCTGAGAAGAATTCCAGCTGGCTCTGGTCGAGGAAAAAAAAGTGAAATTCATAAGGCTTGAATTTCCCAGCATGGAGCAGGTGTCCGATAGCACTTTGCACGTCTTGAGTCACCCACCCATCCAGAAGTCTGGTTTCGATTCCAGGCGGCGCCACGAAAACAAGTCTGACAGCAGAAGGACATCTAGAAGTCATGATCTGGATATGGTCAGCCCCTTTAAGGTGTAAGGAGTCCAGGATGAAATGCTTCACAGAGGTGTATGTCTTCTCTGAAGTCCCTCTGCTGTCAAACTCTACCAAGAGTTTCTTCCTACAACAGGGTAAAAGGTATTGTGCTCAAGGATTAGCTCAGACATTCAGCTACCAAACATTGGTGGAACGCACAATGGACTACAATGCATTCAGATAAGATTTCCAAAGTAGTTTCGGGTATTTTACGTATTCTAATTCAAGGCCTATTCCTCAGTTATTGATGAATATTGGGATTTCGTAACCTTTTCCCTCCCTATGACACAATGAAACATCGCTTTCTTTTCTTCCTTTTTTTCTTTCTTTTCTTTCTTTTTTTTTTTTTTTGAAGAGACGCATCCGATGCAGCAAGTTCAAGGCGATTCAAATAGACTGCAGCAGGGTTACTGGAGTGCAATGTGAGGGAATTCAACAAAGGTCAGTTCTAAATACACGCACAGAGAAGGCACAGCCAATTCTCACTCTGACATGAGATGATTGCCATGCTTGTAGAACAGATCTGGAATCAATACAGAATAGATTTGAAAGTTAGACAAGGGAAAGTCAAGTAGATAGTTCAAACTCACAAAGAAAAAGGTGTTCAGTTGGAAATATCCAGGTATTTCCTCTAATGTGATAATGTCTATCCACCTAAGTTTCGTGAAACAAAAACCATGCTTGCAACACAATACTGGAACACAAAGTCACCTGTTTATAGTCTGAAAGAAATCGGATGGTTTCGACAAGTTTTGGTGTATGCAAATATGATAAATCCATTGCCTTCTTTTACTTCGTAAACTTTAATTTTTTTGATCAGCAACGCTGATTTCCCCCATTTGAAGTTACAGACCTACCAAATGACAACCGACAATCTGTTAAATGAAATCTTAAACAAGTCAGGGACAGGTAGATCAATGAAAAACAAGAACCGGATAATTCTACGCTCCCATGTCTTTTACAGTCGAAAGCCCGTAACTCCTAGACACTGCTGCTGAAGACAACAAATTCGCCTTGTACAAAACGCAGGCATAGGGCATACAAAACACACCTAGAAACTTCCGCAAAAAAGGATGGTTCAAGCTTGCTATTATAACCGACGCCTTCTACATTCACGCACCAACAGGAAGAAAGGAACAAACACAAGAAAGGATATGTTTAAGATTGGCAAAAGGTTTTGATTTAGAACATGGTCGACCAGACCAAACACACAGTAGAACAGAAGCAAATGCAGATGGCCTCGGTTTGACTGGTATGACAGGACTCATCAAATGTTGCAGGGAGAAGCAAACGGCAAACAACAACAAGAAAGATGACTGTTTGCTCCCAAGGTGAGTTTATTACACACCCATAACTTTCAAGGAATGCCGATATTGCGAAGATTCACTAAGCACAAGGCAAAAACGGGCACACTGAGCAAACGAGAAAACATCCGCAAAATAGAATATCAAGCTTGCCCATATACCCCACACTTAACATACACATACGGCAGTAACTGAAAAAAATAGATACACACATGTACGTGAGCATTTATTTAAGACTTGTGTATCTTGTTGATCTTGTTAGAAACTTTCTCATAAAAGGACAGTCCAAACGTTGTCAAACAGTTCAAACTGCTGAACGGGAAACATATACATGTAACCTCTGTATGGTTGAAAAAATGCAGGAACATGAAAAGTGTGTTTTTTTCTATTTACCCTTGGGATGTGGAGAGGGACTGATTTGTTAAAAATGTTCCTTCTAAACATAAGCAGTGTCTTCGACTTGAGAATGACTGGTATGATCGATAGGGTCGTCTCCAAACAATTCACAGAGAGCTTGTAAGAATAAGGTAGATCGTTTTATATCTTTTGAGAAAAATAAAATAGGTCCAAGGACAATGCCTAGAGGAATACCACAATTATTTGAGATGTAAAAAGAAGAGGTATGCCCTTTGCTGAAATCAGATTGACACCTGCTATTTATGAATGGCGTTTTGATTTCTGATGAAATGTTTATAAACCATAATGATCCCTTTTTTCACCAGTGCGTTAATGGCAAATTGTTTTCCAGATATGTGTATTTTTCAAAAGCAATGATATAACCGGTATGAAATAGAATTACATTGTGCAAAACATAGCAGTCATATGTTCAAATGCAATACTGAATGGAATTCTTAGAAGTCACTGTTCTTTGGCGTTGATTAAATGTTTCATCTCAAATTACGTTATTGCAATTGTGCATTTTAAAAGTGACGATGCTATCATGAGTACTGATCATTACATTTCATTAGTTAATATTTCGAGATTGGTTCAGCCAAACTTAAATGAGATCTACTAAACTGATCGTAATGAAACTTCATAGGAAACTTCAGTGCAGCATGGGGTCGAATGGCTAATGTATATATTTTGGTTTATACGACAGTGGTATGAAACTAGAAAGTTCGAGAAGGATCTGTTGTGTAGATCCAAAAAAAAGGGCAGAACTCGAGTACATTCAGCATAATCACGCAAAATCCACAGGATCGATTTAAGGAAATCTGACGAAAAGTTGGATTGAACGCCAAGGACAGAACTTTTATGATGAATTCTGTGCAGATCAGACCTGCAGATGCGGGGATGAATCTGGTGTCCGTTTGGCAAGTCTACCAGAAACACGAAACTGATTGTAACGAAACTCAGTGAAAAGATTGAAAGTATCACAGGAACGAACAGGTCTGTGATGCGATGACCAACACAACGGTGTATGGTGGATCCATTCAATAGAACGAGAGATTTTAAACAAACTTGGCGAAAAGGTGGAGGGGACAAACCCAGTAACTCTCACCAGTTCGTTCCCTTGCGAATCGGAAACAAATTTAACGATGACATTTTCAACTAATACTGAATATGTATAATACATTCCTATGAGATTTTCTGACTTAAAAAAAAAGAAAAAAACACAAATTGATGTCACACAAGACGACGTTATTGCGTCAGAACTGAATTATAAACTGAGAAACATTTTCTTTGTTTACTGTTCGTCTTCTACGTGACGAAATCAAACGTCGGCACATTGGACTTCAATGACCATCATTTCATTGTGTGTGTGTGTGTGTGTGTGTGTGTGTGTGTGTGTGTGTGTGCACGCACCGCTCTTTTGTTTGTTTTTAACGTCTGAAAATGTTATGCACCGATTTAAGAGCAAACTGTTTGAAATTCAGTTTGGGCAAAAATGATTTTAATGCTTGCCTCTCATATACACAATTTCCATACTGATATTTCCTTGTGAAATATTCAATTTAAATGTTGTCGTCGTATTCTTTTTCACCCCACTGTGCATGTGTATATAAATGAATTTGCAGATTCAGAGCAATTTTTTGCATAGTAGTCTCCAAATGATGGTCTGCTTAGGATCACTGGCATCATAAAGTTCAGCTATAAAGCAATGAAGATCAATTCTTCATTGAGCGTTCTAATTTAATGAAAAATATTACGTCAAAATCAAATAACACAAATCTCTGGTTGTTACTGATTTCGTATGTCTTTTAAATGATGCATTACATGTGTGTTCATTGTATTATTGAACTTAGTTAATCATTAAACCTTAAGAATTGGTAGTGAACATTGCGTGTATCTATCTTTATCTTAACTTTTTCACCTGTGCGCGAGTCAATGTTCAATGTCACCTAACAGTTAAACAGTTCTCTTGTTCACCAACTGAGTCACCCGAGCTTTGATCCAGACATGGTCACATCACCACTCACAGACACTTAATCTTCTTAACCTTTAACCTTCAACTGGGCGTCAGTATTTCATGTTGCTGAGCTTCTATTCAGTTGAAGATACCAGTGAGCTGTTCTGGGATACCCATTTACAACACTTTGGGTCACTTAAACCTACTTTGAACTACCATGACGCATTCTGTATCATATTATGTTTAATCTACGTCTTAGTCACTGTGACCAGTCCCTTGTCATTAAACTTCATGATCACTCTGGGTCACCTTAACCCACTGCTGGTTATTCTAACATGTCACCAGGACATGGATCATTGACCCATTGTGGATCACTCGACCTTTAGCCTCGATATGGGTAAAAAAAAATCCCATTCCTAATCATCTGATTTGTAAGAGTTTAGGCGTAGATAATCATGATCCAACATGCGTATCTGTGCCATAAACAAACTCATGGTTGGTAAAACCCATTTCGTGTGACGTGACCTTCAACACCACCCTGGGTCACTATAATGCGTCCTTGGTCACCTGACCTCACATGGATCTGGATTGTGTGATTTTTTTCGGGTCACTCGATCCTTCACTTACACCAGTAAAGCATATCTGACTCTTGGACATTTGAACTTTAATATCTCTTTGTCCCAGGCTCAATATTTCCTCCATGTTTTTGTTGAAATCGGTTAGTTAATGTTTTGAGTCACTAGTTTGAGTTGTCTTGCGGAATGGATGACAGATCCACCCCTGCCATCTAACTCTGAACCACGGAAGCAGTGTCCAAAATCCATTGAATTTGTCCACGCACCATGATCTGTGTTTTAAGCAAGTTTGGTTTAAAATCAGTTTTAGTGATTTCTGCGGTAATTTTTTGCTTAACGGATCTCAAATCCGCCATTGGAAATAGATTCAACGTTACGGATCCCAACGAAATTTATTCCATGTCCCAACTCCTGCCAAATCGGTTTCAAGAAGTCGTTTCCAGTCAGAAAACCGTATTCACAGAACGCAAGTACATCTGACCACCTC
>JADBJO010014591.1:0-47010 GCA_016801955.1 Conus betulinus
ATCAGAACAGGATGGAATGGTCCAAGGGGACACACACACCATCACATCAGGATGGAGTAGTCCTGGGGGACATACATGGTACCATCAGGATGGAATGGTCCTGAGGGACACAAACACCAAAATCGAGATGAATGGTCCTGGGGGGGGACACATGGTCTTGGGGGACGCACGCAGTGAAATCAGAATGGAATGGTCCAGGGGGATACACAGCAGAATCAGAATGGAACTGTCCTGGCGGACACACACACAATGAGATCAGGATACAATGGTCCAGGGGGACACACACAATCAGAACAGGATGGAATGGTCCAGGGGGACACAGACACCACCAGATAAGGATGGACAGTCCTGGGGGACATACACAGTAAAATCAGGATGGAATGGTCCTGGGGGGACACAGACACCACCAGATAAGGACGGACAAGTCCTGGGGGGGGACATACACAGTAAAAATCAGGATGGAATGGTCCTGGGGGACACACACAGTGAAATCAGGATGGAATGGTCTTGGGGGACGCATGCAGTGAAATCAGAATGGAATGGTCCAGGGGGACACACACGATCACATCAGGATGGAATGGTCCAGGGGACACACACACACACACCAGATCAAGATACAGTAGTCCTGGGGGACTTACACACGGTAAAATCTGGATGGAATGGTCCTGGGGGTCACACACAATCAGAACAGGATAGAATGGTCCAGGGGGGGGACACACACACAATCACATCAGGATGGAGTAGTCCTGGGGGACATACACCGTAACATCAGGATGGGATGGTCCAGGGGGACACAAACACCAACATCAGGATGAGTTGTCCTGGGGGACACACACAGTCACATCGGGATGAAATGGTCCTGGAGGACACAATCACATCAGGATGGAATGGTCCAGGGGGACACACACACCATCACATCAGGATGTAGTAGTCCTGGGGGACATACACAGTAAAATCAGGGATGGAATGGTCCTGGGGGACACACACACCACCAACATCAGGATGAGTGGTCCTGGGGGGACACACACAGTCACATCGGGATGAATAGTGTCTGGAGGACACACACACTGAGACCAATATGGAATTGTCCTGGGGGACACACACACACAAAAATCTGGATGGAATGGTCCTGGGGGACACACACAATCAAATCAGGATGGAATGGTCCAGGTGGGACACACACACTATGAGATCAGGATGGAGAAGTCCTGGGGGGAAACACACACCATCAGATCAGGAGGATGGAATGGTCCTGGGGGACACAGACACCACCAGATAAGGATGGACAAGGGTCTGGGGGACATACACAGTAAAATCAGGATGGAATGGTCCTGGGGGGACACACACACAGAGAATCAGAATCGAATGGTCTTGGGGGATGCATGCAGTGAAATCAGAATGGAATGGTGCAGGGGGGACACATAGCGAAATCAGAATGGAATGGTCCAGGGGGACACACACAATCACATCAGGATGGAATGGTCCGGGGGGACACACACACCAGATCAGGATACAGTAGTCCTGGGGGACATACACGGTAAAATCAGGATGGAATACTCCTGGGGAACATATACTAAAATCAGCTTGAACGGTCCTGGGGACACACACTGTGACATCAGGATGCATGGTCCTGGGGAACACACACAATGAGACCAATATGGATTTGTCCTGGGGGACACACACACAATAAAATCTGGATGGAATGGTCCTGGGGGACACACACAATCAAATCAGGATGGACTGGTCCTGGGGACACACACACACCATCAGATCAGGATGGAATGGTCCTGGGAGACACAATCACATCAGCCTGGAATGGTCCAGGGGGACAAACACACCATCAGATCAGGATGGAGTAGTCTGGGGGGACACACACAGTAAATCAGGATGGAATGGTCCTGGGGGACACAAACACCAAACTCAGGATGAATGGTCCTGGGGGTCACACACACACTGAGACCAATATGGAATTGTCCTGGGGGACACACACACAATAAAATCTGGATGGAATGGTCCTGGGGGACACACATCAAATCAGTATGGAATGGTCCTGGGAGACACACACACTATCAGATCAGAATGGAATGGTCTTGGGGACACACTTACAATCAGAACAGGATGGAATGGTCCAGGGGGACACACACACTATGAGATCAGGATGGAAAAGTCCTGGGGGACATACACGGTAAAATCAGGATGGAAAGGACCTGGGGGTCACACACAATCAGAACAGGATGGAATGGTCCAGGGGGGACACACACACACCATCACATCAGGATGGAGTAGTCCATGGGGGACATACACGGTAACATCAGGATGGGATGGTCCAGGGGGACACAAACACCAACATCAGGATGAGTGGTCTGGGGGGACACACACAGTCACATCGGGATGAATGGTCCTGGGGGACACAATCACATCAGGATGGAATGGTCCAGGGGGACAACACACACCATCAGATCAGGATGGAGTAGTCCTGGGGGACATACACAGTAAAATCAGCATGGAATGGTCCTGGGGGACACAAACACCAAACATAGTATGAATGGTCCTGGGGGTCACACACACTGAGACCAATATGGAATTATCCTGGGGGACACACACAATCAAATCAGGATGAATGGTCCTGGGGGGACACACACAGTATCAGAACAGGATGGAATGGTCCAGGGGGACACACACACTAGGAGATCAGGATGGAGAAGTCCTGGGGGACATACACGGTAAAATCAGGATGGAATAGTCCTGGGGGGGACACACACAATCAGGACAGGATGGAATGGTCAGGGGGACACACACACCATCACACATCAGGATGGAGTAGTCCTGGGGGACATACACGGTAACATCAGGATGGAATGGTCGGGGCGACACAAATACCAACATCAGGATGAGTGGTCCTGGGGACACACACAGCCACATCGGGATGAATGATCCTGGAGGACACAAACACTGAGACAATATGGAATTGTCCTGGGGACACACACAATAAAATCTGGATGGAATGGTCCTGGGGGACACACACAATCAAATCAGGATGGAATGGTCCTGGGGGACACACACACCATTGGATCAGGATGGAATGGTCCTGGGGGACACACATAATCAGAAAAGGATGGAATGGTCCAGGGGGACACACACACTATGAGATCAGGATGGAGAAGTCTTGGGGGACACACACACCATCAGATCAGGATGAATGGTCCTGGGGGACACACACAATCAGAACAGGATGGAATGGTCCAAGGGGACACACACACCATCACATCAGGATGGAGTAGTCCTGGGGGACATACATGGTACCATCAGGATGGAATGGTCCTGAGGGACACAAACACCAAAATCGGGATGAATGGTCCTGGGGGACACATGGTCTTGGGGGACGCACGCAGTGAAATCAGAATGGAATGGTCCTGGGGGATACACAGCAGAATCAGAATGGAACTGTCCTGGGGGACACACACACCATCAGATCAGGATACAATGGTCCAGGGGGGACACAGACACCACCAGATCAGGATAGGAATGGTCCTGGGGAACATACACAGTAAAATCAGGATGGAATGATCCTGGGGGACACATACAGTGAAATCAGAAAGGAATGGTCTTGGGGGACACACACAGTGAAATCAGAATGGAATGGTCCTGGGGGACACACACAGCGAAATCAGAATGGAATGGTCCAGGGGGGGGGGGGACACACACAATCACATCAGGATGGAATGGAATGGTCCAGGGGGACACACACACCAGATCAGGATACAGTAGTCCTGGGGGACATACAAGGTAAAATCTGGATGGAATAGTCCTGGGGAATATACACCAAAATCAGCTGAAGGGTCCTGGGGGACACACACTGTGACATCAGGATGCATGGTCCTGGGGACACACACACACTGAGACCAATATGGAATTGTCCTGGGGGACACACACACAATAAAATCTGGATGGAATGGTCCTGGGGGACACCCACAATCAAATCAGGATGGACTGGTCCTGGGGGGACACACACACCATCAGATCAGGATGGAATGGTCCTGGGACACAACACAATCACATCAGGATGGAATGGTCCAGGGGGGACAAACACACCATCAGATCAGGATGGAGTAGTCCTGGGGGACATACACAGTAAAATCAGGATGGAATGGTCCTGGGGGACACAAACACCAAACTCAGGATGAATGGTCCTGGGGGTCACACACACTGAGACCAATATGGAATTGTCCTGGGGGACACACACACAATAAAAATCTGGATGGAATGGTCTGGGGGACACACACAATCAAATCAGTATGGAATGGTCCTGGGGGACACACACACACTATCAGATCAGAATGGAATGGTCTTGGGGGACACACAATCAGAACAGGATGGAATGGTCCAGGGGGACACACACACACTATGAGATCAGGATGGAAAAGTCCTGGGGGACATACACGGTAAAATCAGGATGGAATGGTCCTGGGGGACACACACAATCAATCAGACAGGATGGAATGGTCCAGGGGGGGACACACACACCATCATCAGGATGGAGTAGTCCTGGGGGACACACACATGGTAACATCAGGATGGGATGGTCCAGGGGGACACAAACACCAACATCAGGATGAGTGGTCCTGGGGGACACACACACAGTCACATCAGGATGAATGGTCCTGGGGGACACACACAATCACATCAGGATGGAATGGTCCAGGGGGGGACAAACACACCATCAGATCAAGATGGAGTAGTCCTGGGGGACACACACAATGAAATCAGGATGGAATGGTCCTGGGGGACACACACACTATCAGAACAGGATGGAATGGTCCAGAATGGGGGGGACACACACAATCAGAACAGGATGGAATGGTCCAGGGGGACACACACACCATCACATCAGGATGGAATGGTCCTGGGGGACACAAACACCAACATCAGGATGAGTGGTCCTGGGGGACACACACAGTCACATCGGGATGAATGGTCCTGGGGACACACACACACACAATAAAATCTGGATGGAATGGTCTGGGGGGGACACACACTATCAAATCAGGATGGGATGGTCCTGGGGGACACACACAATCAAATCAGGATGGATGGTCCTGGGGGACACACACACTATCGGATCAGAATGAAATGGTCCTGGGGGACACACACATAATCAGAAAAGGATGGATGGTCCAGGGGGACACACACACACATCACATCAGGATGGAGTAGTCCTGGGGGACATATACGGTAACATCAGGATGGAATGGTCCAGGGGGGACACAACACACAACACCAACATCAGGATGATGGTCCTGGGGACACACAGTCACATCGGGATGAATGGTCCTGGAGGACACACACACTGAGACCAATATGGAATTGTCCTGGGGGACACACACACAATAAAATCTGGATGGAATGGTCCTGGGGGACACACACAATCAAATCAGGATGGAATGGTCTGGGGGGGACACACACACTATGGATCAGAATGGAATGGTCCTGGGGGACACATATAATCAGAAAAGGATGGAATGGTCCAGGGGGGACACACACACTATGAGATCAGGATGGAGAAGTCCTGGGGGACACACACACCATAAAATCAGGATGGAATGGTCCTGGGGGACACACACAATCAGAACAGGATGGAATGGTCCAGGGGGGACACACACACCATCACATCAGGATGGAGTAGTCCTGGGGGAGATACATGGTACCATCAGGATGGAATGGTCCTGGGGGACACAAACACCAAAATCGGGATGAATGGTCCTGGGGGACACATGGTCTTGGGGGATGCACGCAGTGAAATCAGAATGGAATGGTCCATGGGGGGATACATAGCAAAATCAGAATGGAATGGTCCTGGCGGACACACACACAATGAGATCAGGATACAATGGTCCAGGAGGACACACACACAATCAGAACAGGATGGAATGGTCCAGGGGGACACAGACACCATCAGATAAGGATGGACAAATCCTGGGGGACATACACAGTAAAATCAGGATGGAATGGTCCTGGGTCACATACAGTGAAATCAGAATGGAATGGTCTTGGGGGGACGCATGCAGTGAAATCAGAATGGAATGGTCCTGGGGGACACACACAGCGAAATCAGGATTGAATGGTCCAGGGGGACACACACAATCACATCAGGATGGAATGGTCCCTGGGGGACACACACACCAGATCAGGATGGAATAGTCCTGGGGGACATACACACAAAATCTGGATGGAACGGTCCTGGGGGGACACACACCAAAATCAGGATGAACGGTCCTGGGGAACACACACACTGAGACCAATATGGAATTGTCCTGGGGGACACACACACAATAAAATCTGGATGGAATGGTCCTGGGGGACACACACAATCAAATCAGGATGGAATGGTCCTGGGGGACACACACACCATCAGATCAGGATCGAATGGTCCTGGGAGACACAATCACAACAGGATGGAATGGTGCAGGGGGACAAAACACACCATCAGATCAGGATGGAGTAGTCCTGGGGGACATACACAGTAAAATCAGGATGGAATGGTCCTGGGGGACACAAACACCAAAATCAGGATGAATGGTCCTGGGGAACACACACATAACAATCAGGTTGAATGGTCCTGGGGAACACACACACACATGAGATCTGGATGGAGAAGTCCTGGGGGACATACACAGTAAAATCAGGATGGAATGGTCCTGGGGGACACTCACACCATCAGATCAGGATGGAATGGTCCTGGGGGACACATGGTCTTGGGGGACGCACGCAGTGAAATCAGAATGGAATGGTCCAGGGGGATACATAGCAAAATCAGAATGGAATGGTCCTGGGGACACACACACCATGAGATCAGGATACAATGGTCCAGGGGGACACACACAATCAGAACAGGATGGAATGGTCCAGTGGGACACAGACACCATCAGATCAGGATGGACAAGGCCTGGGGGGACATACACAGTAAAATCAGGATGGAATGGTCCAGGGGGACACACACACCATGAGATCAGGATGGAATGGTCCTGGGGGACACACACAGTGAAATCAGAATCGAATGGTCTTGGGGGACGCATACAGTGAAATCAGAATGGAATGGTCCAGGGGGACACAGCGAAATCAGAATGGAATGGTCTTGGGGGACACACACACACAAATCAGGATGAATGGTCCAGGCGGACACACACAATGAAATCAGAATGGTCCTGGGGGACACACAGTGAAATCAGGATGCAATGGTCCAGGGGGACACACACAATCAAATCAAGATGGAGTGGTCCTGATTATGATGAATTGTCGTAGGGGACACACAGTTACATCAGGATGAATGGTCTTGGGGGTTCACACAGTGAAATCAGAATGGAATGGTCCTGGGGGACAAACAGTGAAATCCTGGGGGGATATGTAGGGTAAAATCAGGATGGAATGGTCCTGGGGGACACTCACACCATCGGATCAGGATGGAATGGTCTGGGGACACATGGTCTTGGGTGACTCACGCTGTGAAATCAGAATGGAATGGTCCAGGGGGATACACACAATAGAATCATGATGGAATGGTCCTGGGGAACGCACACAATGAAATCAGGAAGGAATGGTCCTGGGGGACACACACACCATGAGATCAGGTTGGAATGGTCCTGGGGGACACACACACCATGAGATCAGGTTCGAATGTTTCAGGGAGACACAAACACACCATGAGATCAGGATGGAGTGGCCCTGGGGGACACAAAGTGAAATCAGGATGGAAAGGTCCTGGGTGACAAACACAATGAAAACTGGAATGGAATGGTCCTGGCCGACACACATAGTGAAATCAGAATGAATGGTCCTGGGGGGACACGCACATAGAAATCAGGATGAATGGTTCTGGGGGACACACACACAGTGAAATCAGAACGGTCCTGGTAAACAAAGTGAAATTAGGATGGAATTGTCCAAGGGGAGAGACACACACACAATGATATATTTATGATAAACGGAACACAAAACCAAGATCCACACAAACTATCAATAAGCCTATTATAATCTGTACACATACCATGATCCACACATTATCCCTGTGTGTATGATATACAGAACACAAATCCATGATCCACACATTATCCCTGTGTGCATGATAAACAACACAATACCACAATCCACACACTATCCCCATGTGCTTGATAGAACAGAAAACCATGATCCGCACATTATCCCCATGTGCATGATAAACATACAATACCATGATCCACACACTACCTTGTGTGTATGATAAACACAATATACAATGATCCGCACACTACCCTGTGTGTTGATAAGCAACACAATACCATGATCAATACACTACCCTGTGTGTATGATAAACACAATACCATGATCCACACACTACCCTGTTTGTATAATAAACAACACAGTACCATGATCCATACAATACCCTGTGTGTATGACAAACAGACCCACTCACTGACACCTGTGCCGTTTCTTCTCACCATTTTGGGGCTGAAGTTACGTCCACTCAAGAGCTCTCCCACAAAAGTCAGTTTACTGGGCTCTGACTTCCGTACCAACTTCTCCTGCACACCTTTCATGGCTGCCAGGTAATCATCACGGAAACTGCCAGCACACAACATCAAGAACAAGCCATTACACTAAATTCCTGTGGGATACATACATCAGCACATGTCTCAAATTTACATCAAATGTACTCAGTAGTAGTAAATACTTGACATGCTCAAAGATGGATTACAACACAGAAATGTATGGATTCAATTTCCATCTTCATGTTACTTTTCCAGAATTTTAAACAATGAGTCTGAAAACGCAGTCATTTACAATACTTCAAGTTTTGAGAAACTATTCAAGATTTTGGCAATGTATGGTGTATTTCTTGAGCTGTGGAGTTTCTGTGAGAAAAAAAAAGGTGGTTAGCCAGTGGGATTACTAACTCTATTATTTCACTGTAGTAAATGCTAAAAATAGACCCCCCCAAAATATAACAACAAAAAACCCTCTTTGTTCCTCTCTCTCACTGTCTCTCTCTTTCTATGTCTCTTTCTGTTTGTCCGCCTGTCTGCATCTCTCGCGTACTGAACTCTGTCTCTGTCTTTCTGTGTGTGTGTGTGTGTGTGTGTGTGTGTGTGTGTGCGTCTACTGGATTTCATTTTTCATTCTATTCATTTTTTACATGTGTGGTGTGTATGTGGATGCCAGAAACTGGCCAAGTTCTCGTCTAGAAGCTCCCTTCAGTCTCGATCTTGTTGATTTGCCTTCTCATGAAGACAAGTCATTCTGTCCAAGGAGAGTGGTGCTTATTTTTGACCGTGGGTGAGTGCACATGCATAACTTTGACTAGTGACTGTTTCTTCTCCATAGAGCCAACGAAGATCTACTGTTTTCACAGAGTGTACTTGTTTGAGAGCCATCCTTCACAACCATGCCTTGTATCCTTGTTCTTTCTGCAGAAAAATTATATTTTCTTTGGCATTTTTTTTAGCAGACCCTGGGACAAAAAAAATTGTGAGCAGAATGCAACATCAACTGTGCTATTTCAAAATTTCTGCCTGATGACTTTTGTTATCTTTACTTGAAGATTCATGCCTAAGGTGCAATCAACAAGCCAATTTATGGTATCTGTCAAATAATCTTTTGAATTAGCCACAGGTTTTTCATGCTGATGAATGCTGGTTATATCTGATGCAGGACAAAAAATCTACAATGAAGATTGATCATAATACCTTTCAAATCTACACATTTTCATGTCCTGTCATGCAACATATCATTCAGTCCAAGAGTACAGTTTTCTTACATCGACTTGTTGTAAAGGCTTATGTTTGCTAAGTTAACTGCTTATAAAGTCCACAACTACACAAATATGGCAATAAAACACAGAAATGATTAAAAAAAAAAAAAGTGAACTGTGTGAAATTGTGTTGTGTAGGCATGAAAATGTAAAGTTTTCACTTAAGTGTCTGCTAAATATAAACAGAATGAGCAAACTGTCATTGTCATCTTTGTTTTTCACCATATCTTTAGAATATCAAAACAAACTGCTAAAAATAAGTAAATAAATAAAAACATGAACATCACAGAACCAGTGCGATGACTTTAAAGCTACAGGTAAAATTTGTTTCTTTCCAAAATTATATTCACACTGATCACTGAATATTAATTCTTAATGTCACGGTGCTCTCAGCAAAAATCATGAACAAACAAAATGGAGAGCAAAAAAAAAAAAAAAAAAAAATCCGCCCACACCACCACAAAACATGTAACAATAAAAGAAATTCAATTTAGATTAAAAAAAAAAAAATTGTTAATATCTCACTTAGCTCTTGTCACTGTTCTTCAAAATCTGAACATGAAAATGCTGAAATACAGAAAATATTCTTTGACTTGGATCAAAGAAAGAAAACCATACATATTTATATGCCACATGACTTTACATGTAGTGAAACATGATGACCTGCATTTTGCGATTGGGTAAAAAAAAAATTCTCGATGTTAGGTTGAACTGAAGGGGAATTATGCAATCAATGGTCTTCAACTGACATGATCTGACGTAAAACACAACTCATGAGTTGTGTGTCATATTGGACCAAATTGTTTTTGTACATACAAATTCTCTTTACATGCCTCAAGTAAAGCAGACTGAAGCCATAGAAGTTGAGAGAAGAAGACTTGCAACTGTTTTTTTTCTTACAGTTGTAGTGCAGCTACATAATTTTGGAGTTTCTGCATGTCAATGCTCTTGAAAAATATAAGAAAAACAAAAACAATAAAGGAAAACTTGAGCAAAATGATTGTCACTAAAAGAGAGTCACGTGTGGTGGTGTTCATTTGCCTGACATGAAGCAAGAATGAGAATCGAATGCAAAGTAGCACAAATCCAGGGAAGATACACATGAAGACACCAACATGGGGTTAAAGAGATGGCAAAGCACTGCCAGAGGAAAAAAACTACACCACCTAAGGCTCCCAGCATTGATGTTCTACACAGCATGAGGTCACAAATCATGGTCTGGAACACTGGGTCCAGAAGTGCCCATGGACTGATGGGGAGCAGGCTGGTCGACACTGGTTCCAGAAATGCCTATAGCTTGATGTTTGATAGGGAGAGCCAATCAGGGGGACACTAGGTCCACAAGTGCCTATGGCTTGATGGGCAGCCAATCAGGGGGACACTTGGTCCACAAGTGTCTGTGGCTTGATGGCAGCCAATCAGGGGGACACTAGGTCCACAAGTGCCTATGGCTTATTACGGAGCAAGGCAGGCTGACACTGGGTCCAGATGTACCAAATGGCAAGAACTGAAAAAAGACTCGGGTACATAATCCAGAAACAGAACGCACGTGAAAAAGAAGTGATCACACAAAGTGATGAGTTGCTCCATCTAGAACTGCTGAAAGTTCAAAATAACATGCAAGGGAAGGTGGATGGCATCAAAACTCACTATGGGTCAGAAAGGTGCTAACTGCTATTCAAGACACAGCAACATAACCTGCATTCTGTAAACAGTCTGCCCATCATAAGAATGAGGGATTGGGCACCAATGCAGCACTAATGGGAAGAATGAGTGCTGAACAGTTAGCACAATGACAAGGCACCTTAGTGTGTTAATACTGACCTTAGCTGTAAACTTTCACGCCCACAGAGCAAACTTGTTAATCATTCAGTCTGACACAGAAGCATATTTGATGCCAAATAGTGCATTTTGACAAAGCAACATTTATCTTAACTGGTCTCCATCAAGTGAAATAGTGTCTGTTTTAGCTAAGAAAGTGTAAAGAAAGCAACTCACACGGTCAGCTTCTTGCCGCTCTGAATCCATTGTTTTAGAAGGTACTCATAGTAGCTGTCTCCACGGGCCCCCCCAGTGTGATAGTGGAAGAGGACCTGAAGTTGCCGCTGTTGGCATTGATGAAGATGGGCACCAGGCCGTTAGCCTTGGGCAGGTCATGGACATGCATGGAGACATCATGGACAATGTCCTGTAAACACACCGCAGGAATGGGACAGTCAGGACTTCTCCGTGATATTAATTTCTGGGGGGAACCCAAGATGTATTGTGCATCAAATTCAACACAACTACGCGCACTCTTAGAAAACACCAATCACACCTTAAGTTATGCACTTCCATGCGAAGGCCCCCACAACTACATCTTCTCGCATGTTCTGTCATACAACACACTGTACACATTCACAGCGTATTTGTTGTCCCTGTTCTACATCTCACTGCACATGCTCACAGCATATCAGTTGTCCCCATTCTGATGTACAACAAACTACACACAGAGTATCTGCTGTCTCCATTCTACCATAAAACAGTTCCATACACTCACAGCATACTTGTTGCCATTCTACATACTTACAGTGTATTTTTGTGTGCTTTTCTACCACATAACATTACACACATCATATTTGTTGTCATTCTACCATACAGCACTCTGTACACACACATACATATTGTTGCCAGCTGTGGTAACAATGACATTCCCTTGTACAACACACTACACAGACTCGGATTATTTGTTGTCATCATTCTTCCATACAACACACTGCACAAACTCACCCTATTTTTTGTTGTTGTTCTACTTTATAACACCCTGTACATAGCCTGTTTGTAGTTGTTTTACCATATAACACCCTGTACACAGCACATTTGTTGTTGTTCTACCATATAACACCCTGTACACAGCATATTTGTTACTGCCAGTTGTCGTAACAATGACATTTTACTATACAACAGACTGCACACATTCAGGTCTATTTTTTGTCACAGCTGTTGTGAAAATGACTTTCTGCCATACGACACTGTCTACACTTACAGCATATGCACTGTTGTCATTCTACCATACAACCCACTGTACACATTCACAGAGTATTTGTTGTTGTCATTCTATCATAACATTAACACTGATCACTCCACATCCTATTTGTTGTCACCATTCTACATATACAAAAACACAATGTTCACATTCACAGAGTATTTGTTGTCATGCTTGTTGTGATGATGATTTCCTACGATATAATTCACTGCACACTCACAGCAATTTTTTGGCTGCCAGCTGTTATGACAATGACATTATACCATACAGTACACTGCACACACTCGGCATATTTGTTGTTGCCAGTTTTTATGACCATAACATTGTACCATACAGTTCAATGCACACACTCACAGCATATTTTTTGTCGCCGGTAATCTTGGACAGGTCCCTGAACTCCAGCTGAATGGTGGTGACCTCGGAGGTGCTGCTGTCGGGTCCCCAGCGAGGGGCATGAGCGTGGCCTGACAGAAGATTGACGTCAGAGTACGGCACTTTGGATTTGGAGTTGAAGCAGGGCAGCAAGCGATCCGCTAGCTCCACCTGGCCCGAAAGCAGTCATAACCTTCACGCACCTTTTCTCTCTCTCTCTTAAGCCCTCTCTCTGCTACTACAGTACTTGACTATGCCAAAAATGACTGGAAAGAAGGGGGGTGGGGAAGACATAAAACCAATGGAGAGCTGAAGGGAAGAAGAGAGAGAAAGTAATCGGTCCACTGACTCTCTGGTCAAAACTATTTTCAACTAATTTAATGTGGAAGCATCCATTTACTGCTACACATTAAGGAAAAAAAACTATCAACACAAAATCATGGACAAGGAACTGTTCACAACACAAACAAAGTCCACATACACATACACTGAAACAAATACAACAACCAAACATACATGCATTGTAAGAGGTCTTTTCATTAACCAAATCAAAACTCAGAGAGAGAGAGAGAGAGAGAGAGGGGCTGAAGAGGAAAAGCATCCCTCATATAACCTTTAAACTACCCACTTTTTTTCATACAACATTCATGGAACTACCAAACTAACTTTCCACACACTGCCCCTAAAGTAAGTCTGACACATCCAACATGTCTGTCAAGTCCATACTGCTTTCTAAATACTGTCTCGGAAGTCTTTTTTCCCCCCCCCCTTTTTTTTTTTTTTTTTTTTTAAAAATCATTTTCCTCCCATGCAAGCAATGTTAAGGTTCGATTTTGAACACATTACTATAGGAAAGTCTAGTCTCGATGTGGTGATGGGAAACCAGTGCTGAGAACAATGATTTTGGTATTTCACATTGGGCCAAGGGCCATGCACAAGGTCAAGAATTGTTTCTTTGAAGAAAAGAGGCACAATGCATATCCATTTCTTTTCAAACTGCTAAACAACGTGTTGGAAAACAGGGGTCTTGGGAAAATCTTCAAAGCTCTTCCTGCAGGTCACTGATAATGGCAGACAGGCAGAAGGTAGTTAAATGACAACTACAAGAAAAATTTTGATTCGAAGAAAGGAAAAACTTGCTCTTTCTTTTTTTTTTTTCTTTTTTTAAGACACTGTCTTCCAAAGGGGACCGGAATAGCTCAGTGGTACAGCGCTGGACTCGTAATGCTGGTGATCCTGGGGTTGCGGGTTCGAATCTCCACCATGAGAATCTAGATTCTAAAGCACAAAAAATGCTGGCAGATTCAACAGATACTTTTCCTATCCATTTGAATTTGTTTCTTTATTCTATTTCCAGCAGCTTCTCATTGTAAGATTTTTCTGAATTCCTTCAAATTTACAGAAAAGGAGGAGCACTGAAGGTGCAGGAGGGGGGGGGGGGGGGTGGGGGGGGGGGGGGGGGGGGGGGGGGGGTATTACAAAAAGATAAATAAATAAAGCCAAAAATAACTCACAGATAACTCACCAGTTATTGTCCAAAGGAGCCATCACTGGGGCCAGGCAAACACTATTTTCAACCACAAAGTCACCCACTTTCACTGCTTTGGCAGCCATGACATGCCCGAGTCCCAGAGCTAAAGGTTTTGGCCGGAGGGCTTTTAAAGCAATCAATCATTTTAATCCCCAGCAGCCCACTTAAGCAGCCACATTCCATCTCCAGGGCATTCATAATCACATGGACAATGACTCTCCAGCTCAAAAAGATTCTCACCGAGATGTCAAATCTGTTAAGAGATATCATAAAAGAGAATCACTCACTAAGAATGATATGCTTAGTGGAAAGGACTTTAACAAGAGCAAGGAAGTCTTCACTCTACTTAGGGATAAAGCCAGGAGAGATATGTCCACAACAAACTCAGGAAGTGGAATGACTCAGTCCGCAACAGAACATTTTCCTGCTGTTTGACCTGCCAACTATTCAAATAACAGAGAAATCTCAATCAGTTTGATCAAAACAAAACTTGTAAAAGCCCCACGTTAAGATTAAAAGATGACATGATTGCATCTGCCAAAAAAAACTTGTAAAAATCACAATGGATGAAGATAATTGATTGCTTGTTCATTTTTGTTGTCCTGAGTATTGTGTATCTTGCACTAAGAAGACCTAAGAGGCCGAAACGTGCCATGTTTTGTCTTGTGATTCATTCGTCTATGTTTTTGGGCGGAGCCTTATAAATAATTTTTGAAATCTATTTGGATTTCTGCCTGCAGTCACCTCACTTTGCAACTTGATCTGACTATGATAAGATTCAAAGGTGAAGTTTTTGCCATCTACCAAACCAAACTTTTTAAATCCCCATGATAGGATTTTTAGACGACATATTTTATATGTGCCAAACAAAAATTTTTAAAGTCCCCATGGTAGGGTTATATCATTTTTGACAACTGTAAAAACAAAGCTTGTAAAATCCCACTGATAGGGTTACAAGATGACATTTTTGCTAAATACCAAACCAAAGTTGTAAAATCTCCACATTTTTTGTCATCTTGTGTAAAACAAGTTGTCTGCCAACATGCTCATGACAGGGATGATGACCTTTTGGAAATTTGCCACACCAGAGTCAGTGTAACACTTCAAATCCTGATGGTAGAGTTCTGACATGCCACTAACAGTCTATCAAGCTGTCACAAAACATGATGCTGGTTCTGTAAGAGGTAAGGACTTACCTGCCCTGAAAATGGTGGTAGTCTTGGCAGACATGAGGAGACAACCCCCCCCTGCCCTTACACATGAGACATACTTACGGCTCTCTGCTTGAAGATGTCTTCTCCGGTGAGGTGATAGGGAACTCAGCATGCTGCCCAACACACGAATGGTGATCTCAAACAGGTTGACATCCGTGACACTGCAAACGTCAGGTTGTTCTTCACCCACGTCTTGGCTTCTTCATACTCTGACATGGAAACAAGGATGTTCTGTTTATAGTTCTACACCAACGCCTTGGCTTCTTCATACTCTGACATGAAAATATGGATGTGCTTATAGACTTCACTCATGCTTGACTTCTCCATACTCCCACAAGGAAACAGTGTTTTGTTTGTAGGGTTCACCCATAACTGGCTTCATATTCTAACACGGAAAATATGATGTTCTGTTTATAAACCTACCCATGCCTTGGCTTCTACATACTTTCGTCATGGAAATAAGGATATTTTGGTTATTGACTTCCACACAGTTCTTCTCTTCATTGTCAGACCAAGATCACATTCAAAAGAAAAAAAGGCTATTCTCTCTGCCCTCTGTGCACGAATGAATGAAAATGTGTGTGCACGCGCGCGCATGCGTGCGTGCGTGTGTGTGTGTGTGTGTGTGTGTGTGTGTGTGTGTCTGTCTGTGTGTGTGTGTGTGTGTGTGTGTGTGTGTGTGTGCACCAATGTTTTCAATATGTTTTCTAGCGGTTAGAGTATGACCCCCTTAAATATCATGGCAACCCCTTTAACATTCGTATATGAATTTTGCGTAACAAACCGGACCCATTATTTTCTAGTAATGACTATTATTCCAATTGTCCTTTGACTTTTTTTTCAACATCTTATTTTGCTTTTATTGTTGTTCAACATAAATATATGCAAAAAAAAAAAACAAAAAAAAAAACAACAACAACAAAACAGCAACAGCCACAACTGAGGTATAGAGCGAGCCAAAAATAAAAAATAAAATATAGATTAAAAAACAAGTGAAAAAAGGAAAGAACTTCAGCATAGCATCCTTAATGTATATACAGCATGTGTTACATACTGACAAACATAGCACAGTGTTTTATTAAGAAATACTCGTAAGCCTGTATACATCAATCATTCTGTATTGTAAATAAGTCTCTGAAGCTTTACAAGCAGCAAACACTATCTTATAACAGAGTGAAAAAGTAATACGTTTATTGTTTTTGATGGCAATGTCAGATTTCTTAATGGATTCAATTACTGCTAACTTATAAGTTAGAAAATCAAAACTGATATCATATTTTACCTTGAAGTGTCTGTGGGAAAGGAACTGACCATTATCATCAAAAAAATGTGGGAGATAATAGACACTTTTGTTTTCAAGCACTTTAGAGACAATGCATCTTTTTCTCAATGTGATGTGTTTATTGATGCAGATTGGTTCGGCCAGTATACCTCAGCAGAGAGTTCTGGGGCAGACATTTGAAACAAAATTTTTTGTAAGGTTCAAGGATGTCATAAATGAAGAGCAGACTGGATTTACTGAAATCAAATACCTTGGCCACAATATAAGATTGATATTTGAAACTATATCCTATTTAAATGAAAATCACCTGCATGGTTTGTTGTTAAATGTAGACTTTGAAAAAGCCTTTGATTCCCCAAAAGGTGGTCTTGCTATTCATCAAACATAGCTGCCCCCATTTTACAATGTTTGTTACAATCATAGAACCTGACCTCTCAGACAATATTTGATCCTCCTGACCTTCCTTTAATCCCATGATGATGATGGTGTCGACAGCATCCACCAGGGTCAGTCCCACACCAAACCACTCTGAGTGTCGCTTGGAAATGGGGTGCAGCTCATCATGGCCCCAGGCGTATTTCTTGTAAGCTGTCCATGCATGCTTAAAGGCATCCACCCGCCGCCTGTTGCTTGGTGTTCCTCCGCTTCCCCTCTGTGATGAAGTAGTAAAAGCAATCTGCCTGACATCTGCCTGGACTGTCAATGCTATGTCTAGCTATCAAATGGACCATCAATGCTTTTACACAGCTGTAAGATGAACCATTGTGCTTTACACAGGTATGAAAAATTCCATCCATATTTTAACAAAGTGTAAAATGGATCACCAATGATTTACCACAGTATAAAATGGAACATGGACGCTTTACCAGGGTATGAAATAGACCATCGATGCTTTACCAAAACATACATTTGATCATCGATGCTTTAGCAAAGTATAAAATGGACCATCGATGCTTTACCAAAGTATAAAATGGCCATCAATGCTTTACCAAAGTATAAAATGCATCGTGGATGCTTTACTAAAGACAAAATGGATCATAGATGCTTTACCAAAGTATAAAATGGATCATCGATGCTTTACTTTTGTATTTATAAAACTGAGCATCAATGCTTTTCCAATGTACAAAATAAACCAATGGAATTTTACCTATGTATAAAATGGACCATCAATGTTTCAACTAGACACAAATGGACCATCAATGCATTGCCCAGGAATAAAATGAACTATCAATGTTTTACCTACATATGTTATGGACCATCAATACTTTATCTAAGTATAGAATGGACCATCAAAGTTGAATATCACAGTTCAAAATGATTCATCAATGCTTCACCTTGAAACAAAATTGGACCATCATTGTTTTACTTGCATTACATACAAAAACAGACCATCAATGCTTTACTGAGATACATGACTGTCAATGCTGTCTACTGGTGGAAAAAGAACCACGGATGGCGACAGAAAACTGTATCAGCATTTGGTATTAGGCAAATGATGAATGCTGTACACAGGTCTGTTTAAAACAGACAGTGGAGACCTGAGCAACACATCAAATGTCAACAGCTGACTGCACTCTCATCCACCCCCTCCACCACTGTTCATGTCCCACATCCTTGCCTCTTTGGTCAGCTGATCAAAGCACCGCATGAGTGGTCCCCACAAACACTCCTCCTTTGTACATATATCTCTCTGAAGACTCTCCCTGCATCTCTCTTGGTCTCCCTCCTCTCTCTCTCTCTCTCTGCGTCTCTCACTTTATCTCGGCATCTCTGTTTCTGTCTCTGTCTGTCTGTCTCTCCCTCTCTCACAGTATGATCCTTGTGGATGCCGAGATCCTGCCCCTAAGGTAACACACTTAATCTTTTTAATTGATCATACCCCTTGGAATGTGTTAATGTTTGCTGCATAGATCTTAACACCTTACCATTTATGTCTTCATACCTAGCTGTCGGACATTACATCTTGTTTGCCTTTTTTTTTCTGACAGTTTTATCTTCTTATCAACAGCATCATGACCTGCTGGTCCTTCGTCAGAAATAAATTTACTGCCTTCCCCATCCTTGGTCATTCTATCAAATTACATTACGTGCATCACCCCTATTGCACACATTGAAGTCTATGTAAATCATCTATGTGTTACTGCTATTCCTGTGTTTGATAACAAGACTACTCAACAGCAAACAACCACCTGTCCTAAAAGAGAAATAAATTTTTCACCTCAACCATCCTTGGTCAATCTATCAAAATTACATCACTTGCGCTATGCTCCTTACACACAGTGAAGTCTAGTGCAAATCATCTCTGCACAGCAGCTGAGTTTGTCTTTGATTTCAAGACTAGTGGAGTATCATTTATTTCAACCACAGAGGAATACAACTTAATAGTCTGTTGCTGCTGTGTGCCTGCATGTATGCATCCATGTAATGCACACTTATTCACTTTGTTTTATTTTGGCATGTGTGTGTGTGTGTGTGTGTGTGTGTGTGTGTGTGTGTGTGTGTTGTGTGTGTGTGTGTGTGTGTGTGCATCATTGCATGTATGTGTGTATGCGAGTGTGCAAGTGTGTAACAGGATAACCATTTTTATTTGTCCAAAAGATGGAAAATTCATTGTGTGTGTGTGTGTGTAGCCAAAATTTGAATTGCAAATTGTATATTTCTGTTTGTGTTTTTTAGATAGAACCTTTTAAACCCAAAACAAAGTGAAAAAAAAAAAATTACTGCTCTATCTTTATTAGTTTTTCAGATATCATCATTTCGATATTGCATTTGCCGACCTTCGCATTCAACAGTGTGACATAGCATCTCTGAAGCCTCCCAGCAAGACTGTGCATGCGAGACAAAAGATATGCATTTGGAGAGTGTGTGTACCATATACTCTTAGCACACAAATTTGCAGGGCTATCCAAATCAAATTGCCTCTTTTGCATGTAGTAAAAAATGGCACTTAATGCAATTCTGGAAACGTCGAATTGGCACGAGGTGCCATGTTTAGAGACCTACAGATTTTAGAGAATGACACCAAATAATCATTTCTTTAGAATTTTTGAGTTACCAGTTTACACAGACTTAGCCTATTTTTCTCAGCTCAATGGGTCTGTAAATTTTCTGTCTAATGAGGTGTGTAAATATGCTCAGAAAGGCCAAAAATACAGTGACAAATTGGCCATAGATCAACAAATTAGAAAAATGGACATAACTTCTGAACCAATACAGATTTTCAGTTCAAACTTGGTGGTTGTATTCTAAATAGTATTTTTTGTTTTTTTAATTTTAAATGACATAAATCAGCCAAAAAATATTTGCATTATCCATTTTAAATGATGTTTAGGGGGCCTAAAATCCACAGACGTCAATGGGGAAAATTGCAATATTTTCCATACCCCTTGTCAAATCCCTCTCAAATTTTAACCAGATATCCAAAATGGTGGTATGCATAAGTAAAATTATTTAAAGTCTTCACAGACAAACTTTTTGCTTATTTAGATTGTCTAAATACAGCTACTGCTATTGCTAATACTTGTGTAAAGATTTCAAACCCAAAATCATTATTTTGTTTTAAATGATGTCAACAAGCATACTGAAAGCTGAACTCACTGAAAAGAAATTCTTCACAAGTCCTACCTTTCAAATATACCTTATGTCACTTACAACAAACATTTCATGAAGGAAGAAGATTAGAGACGATTTTCAAATAGTAAGCGTTTGAAAGCGTTGTACTGCTGGTGTAGATTGTTTGGCCAGTCCACAACAGAAGACCTCCCAGATGAAGATGATGGGGCCAGGGTAAGGTTGGAGGGAAACACCACTGTGGAGCTGATGGGATACATGTCAGGTAAGGAGTGCCATCAGTTCACATAGTGGGCATTGGTACTGCTACCCACAGTTGGCTTGATCTTGAAGTTCCCCCATGTGTTGTTAATCTAATAGCTGCATTCCCATTATCAGTCTTTTCTTCTTCTCTGTGACTTGTGGATCTGTGCAGAGGCAGAGGGTTTTGTTTTTTTTAATACAAAATGCGCTGGAGTCTGGGAAAGAAAACCTCTCAATTTCTGTTGACTGTTGGGTCTGGAGGCACTTTTCATCAGCCTGTAGGGTTTCCTGGTTCTGGCCAGTTTCAAGTTGAGCTGTTCGTCAGTGAGCCCTGCAATGTTTAATTCAATCATGTGGAATTACTCTTTTTGTAGAGACAGGCCGCCTACTTTCTGGAAGATCAACAGATAATCAGCAATCCATTTGTCACTGGCATCTCACACAGCTGGGGCTGGTCAAAGGTATCTGGTGAAAGGAGATGGAGTCGCTTGATCCTTTCTTCTGTAAGAAGTGACCAACATTTTGAGTTTCCAGTTCACACCTGATATCCATCTCTAAAAAAATCTTTGAAGACCACCATCACAGGATGACGTTGAAACAACACCTCTGATTGCATGGTTGACCTCTGTTTTCAGTGTAGTATGTGCAAAAATGTTTCCATCGCACATTTTGTCAATAAAGGTGGAAATCTCATCCCAGCTCTTCTTCTCATCATACTCATAGGTCCGTCTCAAACAGTCCAGCTGAATAAGCAGCTTGTTGTGGCAACTGACTGCTTAGTCAATCCTACTTTTCTCCCCCTTCATTCTGCTGTGAGATACTGCTTCATGCGGTAAAACTGGTCATCTACAACTACAAGGGAAAATGAAAAATTTTAAGCATTTGACTTCCACTGTTTGTTTTTTTTGCATGCTTCTCAGATGCATGCGCCTGTGTCAGTGTTGGAAAAAAAGAAGCGAGGGAAGGGAGAGGTGTTTGTAAGCTTCAATGTGTGTGCATGCGCGTGCGTGCGTGTGTGTGTGCCTATATCATGTGAGCGTGTTTTCCAAGACATTATAAACGTTTGCCATATAACCTTTTTACAATGTTGAAGTGAATGAGATTTACTGAAGAACAACCTAAATGATCATTTTAACAATAAGGAACATTTCTTAGTACTTTTCTCACCATACATTGATAGTACTAGAAAGCTCAAAGCGCTGAAGTACCTTAACAATAACACACATGAAAAGCAAACTAAAATACACACTCACACGCACGTTTGAGCACAAATTTCTTTAAATGCAGTCTTTTTCATAAAATATATGTTCTTTTGTTACTGTAAAAAAAAAAAAAAAAGAGAGAGAGAGAGAGAGAGAGCACAAATAATAAACAGAATGATGTGTGGTGGGCTCGTACATACGAACAAATTCAACAAATACTACTGCCCCATTTTCAATACTATTACAAAATACACATTCAATGACAAAAATCAACAGATCATTGTATGAAAACAAAAAAAAAAAAATATGTTATGCGCATTAACTTCGAAGCGCATGAACACGGCTTCGAAAGATCGGCAAGAATCATTTGTCACTTGTGACCTAAATCGTTCCACTTCCGGTATTCGATATTGTCATTTTTCGCAAGATCATTTGTCACTTGTGACCTAAATCGTTCCACTTCCGGTATTCGATACTGTCAAATAAGTTGACAAAATATACCCCAAACCTTTACTATGTAAAATATATAACATACGGTTCAACAATGTGCAATCTTAAAATCATATTTAGTTAACGTTTAGGTAAAATGAGCCTTCCAATAAAATTAAATCTAAATCAACTTCGACTGGAAAACAAGAGTAGCGAATGTTTTTTTTTTTTCTAACATCTGGATCTGGATCTCCGCCTTTAGTTGTCGGTTGGCGGCTGGTTGCAGGAGCCAATGATGACCGTGATATAACTGGTTGTGCAGCGTAAGATCTTAAAAGATCAAAAACAGAGGGGGGTGTGGGGGGGGAAGGGGGGAGGGGTGATGGCGGGTTAGTGGTGGAAAACGGCCGCCTCAACCCTGCCTAGTGCGGTGGAGAAGGCACTGGCATTCTGCTGCTGGATGGTGGTGTTGTCCAAGAGGTTCCACTCCAGGGGGGGTCTAATGAAAAAGGAGCCTCTATATTGTTCTGTTGCAGTGGGTTGTATGACGAAGGCTCTATTGCTGTTGTAGCTCTGCCTTCGTAGGGGGGTTTGGCTTATATAGTCTAGTCTGTGAATGTGGTTGGCTTGATTCTCCGCCTGGTTTGATTTGCTGGGGTGAGGAAGGTTTTGGCTGGTATGGCAGGGACCAGGTCGTCGGCAATCTTATACAGCATGGGGAGTCGAAGCTGTCTTTGGTGGTCCTCCTGAGGTGGTAGTTGGAGGTAGTGGAGCATCTTGGTGATGCGGCCTGAATCCCTGTCTCTGTAGTTGTTACAAATAAAGCGGGTGGCTAGTCAGACCTTTTCAAGTCCATCGATGTCCTGCTTTGTGTATGGATCCCATGCCACAGCGCCGTACACAAGGGTGTGGACCTGACGAGTGCAATGTAAACAAGGCGGCGACATTCCTGAGGGCAATTACGGAGATTTTGACATAGGAAACCCAAGGTTGATCCAGCCCTCTTGCACAGCCCCATGACATGGGCAGTCCATTTCAGGTCAGAAGAAATCTGTATGCCCAGGTAGGGGTTTTTTGGTGGACTTGCTTTAAGATTGTGTTGTTCAGGCTGTAGAAGTGGCTTAACCAGTTCGAGGAGGAGAGGACATGACATTTCTTCGCTTTAAAGCACATCCCCCACTGGTTTGCCCACTTTTCCAAGTTTTTAAAGTCTTGCTGGAGGATGAGATGGTCCTGAATGGAGCAGATTGGTCTGCAGAAGGCAGTCATCAGCAAAGAGGCATACCGTTGACTTTATTGATGCTGGAAGGTCGTTAATATGGCACAAGAACAGCAAAGGGCCGAGCACGGTGCCTTGGGGGACCCCAGACAAGACTGCTGCTTCCTCGGACGCGTCGCCCTCCAGCACCACCCTCATCCTCTGCTTGGTAAGGAAAGTCTGTAGCCATGTCAAGATGGATCCGCGTATGCCATAGTGGTCCAGCTTCAGCAGAAGGCGGTCGTGAGGCATGGTGTTCAATGCCTTGCTGAAGTCTAAAATAATAATATCAGTCTGGCAGCCTGAGTCATGGGAGGCGAGAATGTCCTGCATGGTGGTCAACAACTGAGTCTCACAGGAATGACTAGCTCTGAATCCATGGTTTCTATCGGTAAGGATATTCGATTTCCAGATGGTAGTGGAGATGACGGCAGATAATATGTTCCAAGATCTTGCATGGAACTGACGTCAGTGAAACTGGTCTGTAGTTCTCAGCCTTGTGGCGATCTCCTTCTTTGGGACTGGTGAGACATTTGCAGACAGCCAGTCAGATGGAAGTTGCCCTGTTGTCAAGGAGACATTGAATATGGCTGCCAGCAAGGGGGCAATTTTGTCTGCATATGTTCTAAGGATGCCATTCGGAATTCCATCTGGTCCAGAGGCTTTGGCAGGGTTAAGGTTCCATAGCAGTTTTGTAATACCTTCTGTCTCGATGGTCAAATTGTCAAGTGTGTGGGGTAAGCTGTTTGCTGAAAGTCTGGTAGATGGCCCTTAGCTGGAGGTGTGAAAGACAGACACAAACTGTTGTAGCAGGATGGTTGCCTTGGAGGCGCTGTCGCTGAACAGGGTGGTTCCTTTCCTTAGTGGAGCGACACCTGTGCTGTCTTGTTGTCTGAATTTCACATACTTCCAGAAGGGCTTGGTATTGTTCTCTTTCATGCCGTCTTCTACTGCGGTGATAACAAATTACCATTCTGCCTGTCAGAGTTTCCTTCTGCATTCTTTCTGAATAAAGCGAAAATTAGTCCAATTATTAGTGCACTTCACTTGCTTGTATAGTCTTCTTTTCTTCTGAAGAAGCAATTTGTGTAGTTTATAATTGACCCATGGCAGGTTATGGCTAGGTCGTCGGAGGCTGGATGGTATGTGGTGCTCTACCGCAGACATCAAGGACGTCTTGAAATGTGTCCACATGGATTCAACCTCTAACTCTTTCCATGCCACTGATCTCCGTCGCAAGCATGCCTAGTTGTGAGTTAAGGCTGTCCCAATTCGCCTTACTGTAGATGAGACATCTGTGTGGTTTCTCCTTGGTTCTCTGAGGTTGGACGTCAAAGTCGGACTCTATCATACCATAGTCGGAGATGCCAGGCACAGACACAGAGCTCTTACAGAGGCTGGGGTTGCTAGTAAAGACGAGGTCCAGGATGTTTCTTTCACATGTGCTGTCATGGTGAATCTGTGTCAAGAAAGATAAAACTGTAATGTTAACGAGTGACTCTTGAATGTCTCTTGTGTACCTGGTGGAACAGCGCTACTATCCCAGTCTATATTTGTGCAGTTGAAATCGCCACCAATGACATGATGTGAGGGGCTTTCTGTTTCCTGAATTTTGTCTCTAAAGTTGCTTGTAGTGTTCTCATGTCCTTTTCATTTCTGTGTGACATGTAGAAACAGCCGAATAACATCTTCCTTTGCCGCTGAGTGTTGGCTTCTATCCAGACCATCTCTGAATCTGCATCAAGGTCTGAGCGCGCAGTGCGGTTAGGCTCTTGTGCAACAGCATGAAAACACCGCCCCAAAGTGAGCTGTGGTCTTTCCTGAAGCTGACATAGTTGTAGGGGAAAATCTCTGCATGCTGGATGTCAGGCTGTAACCAGGACTCCGTTCCGAAAACCATGTCAGGTCTGATGTATTCAACAGCCGCAGCGAGCTCTGCCTTCTTGTTAGTAAGGCACTGACAGTTTACAGTCATCACACTCAGGCTCTTCTTGTCAGATAGATTAAAGAGGGAACTGTTATTACTTCTGGCCTGTTGAGGGCCAGGGGTATAGGGGGGTGAAGAGATTTCTTTATCATGGCCACTACTGTAAGATGAATTGCGAAGACTTTGTGATTTCTTTGAAGGGTGTCTGAGTGAAGGGTGTCTGAGACATGGGCTGCTGGTTTTCAACGGGCTGAAGCGCTTGCTACTATAGAACTATTCACTAAGGGAATTCTGCCGAGTAGTAATCGTGAAGCTCACTTGCCAAACTCCTAAAAGTAAAGGAGGTACAGTTTATACTATCACATTAATGACAAATCCATTGCAGATTGGAGCGCTGTTGGGCGTTCAAAGTCTGCTGTGCCCAACTCAAGACAAGATCTGTGGTACCAAATGTCACATCCATCGCATGCAATACAATCTGTCCATTCAACATCAATGTCACACAGGACACAAGGATAAATGTTCTGTGACTTGCACATCGCCGGTAAGTAGCAACGAAAGAAAAACAAGTGCACGGACTTGTCGATGGTGCTGGTTGTGCTCTTTGATATATTTCTTTAAAGTACCTCTTGCCGAGAGTAGACCAAGTCCGGTTTGGTCGGTTACTGTCTGCAGGTCTGGTGGTAAGGATATCCAAGCAGAACACGATCAAACAAACGAGTCCAACTGACATTCAAGTTTCCATGTCTACATTTTAAAGTGCTCACTTGAGACGGTAATTTCCAAGATGGCGGGAGCGAAGAAGGCCTACGAAGTCGATTTTCGAGTTGGGTGAAATTGACCGATTTGTGTGACAAGACCTGTTTTTAACGACGACGTATACAGTTTCTTGTTGTTGATAGGCACTTTCTGTGATGAAATTTAAAATTTACAACCCTAACTGCCTAAGGAAATTTAATTTTCTTGTTTGCCGATGTTGGAGGAAGCTACCTGTCCTACCGCATGCGCTTTGTTCAACACTTTCACTTGATCACTTTTAATTCAAAACTAACCATAATCTAGTCATTCTAAACCAATCATCTATTTAAAAGATGTGCTTAAATCATCGATCTGCCATTACCACTAATAAAACTTACCATAAAGATCCTGGACACGGATGTTCCATTCATTCGAAGCGATGTGTCGTTCCGACCATGCGGTCGCCTTGCGATCGCACTGTTGTGACTCGCGACTTTCAGCACAATCGCTTTTCCCGGCTTGCGATTGGTGGTTATCCAACGTATAGAGATAATTTGCATACCACTGTGTAGGTCTTGAAATCCTCGATCCAGCGCACCATAAGATGATATCCCGCTCCATAAGATGATAATTATATCTTTATTCAGTATTTTTCTGTGATAAAGTAGTTTCATGTTTACCCTATTTTTCAACTCTTCTTCTCAAATTAATACTAGACTTTATATTCTATTTTGAAACTTATACTGTTTTAGAGGAATCTTTAGTGTGGAACTATTTTTAGATCACTCTTCCAGCATGTGTAAAGCGAGTCGAGTTTTCCAACACATTCCAACTGTGGGTTCGCCGGACATCGGCAATTTACGCTGACGGCAAAGCTGACTTGTCTTATCAGGGGGTATTTTTCATTTAGATTTTTTCTCTCTCACGCATTCATGACAAAAATGAAAATACATGAGATTAATAGTAAATAAATCAAGGTTTATTCAGAACAAAAAAGCATCATTGTAGATACAGTATTACACCAGTACCGCCCGATTGAAGTTGGCCCATGTTCACCTAAAATCAGCCTTTCCCTAACTGCTGACAGTGGCGTGCCGCTACTTACTATGCAAATCATGTATGTGTCACTGCTATTCCTGTGTTTGATATCAAGACTATTCAACAGCAAAACAACCTCCTGGTCCTAATAGAGAAATAAGTTTATCACCACACCCATCCTTGGTCATTCTATCAAATTACATCACTTACGCTACGCTCCTTACACACAGTTAAGTCTAGTGCAAATCATCTCTGCATTGCAGCTGTTTTTGTCTTATTTCAAGACAAGTGGAATATAATTTACTTCAACCACAGAGGAATATAACCTAATAGTCTGTGTTCCTATATGCCTGCATGTATGCATCCATGTAATGCACACTTGTTCACTTTGTTTTATTTTGTCATGATTAGGTGTGTGTGTGTGTGTGTGCATGTATACATGCGAGTATGTGTGCGTGTGTGTGTGTGTGAGAGTAAACACTAGCGCACATACGCACACATAAAAAAACAGTGCTATTTATAATTCCAGTTACAAAATGTCAAAAGCTGATTTGCTGTAAGAATGTCCAGCAAGAGTCTTTCAGTTACAATTATTGACATAATCACTGTTGCTTTCTAGTTTCAGTCATGACTCACTGTCACTGAGTACAATCACCATACTCATGTGTTCCGTGCAATAAACCAATCCAGTGTGTGCCATTTTCCCCCTCCATTTCCCCTGTATCACCTCCCCAACTCTACACCTCCTCTCCTCCTACTTGAGTATTTTATTTTGCACACCCCCCCCCCCCCCCCCCCCCAACCTCCCCTGCTCACCCATCCCTCCCCTGTCCCTCCTCTTCCCTGCTTCTATTTCTCTCACTTCTTCCTTCAGGTCAATTCGTATTAATGTCCACAATCACAATTGGCCTTCATTTCACACCCCCACACACACATGCATGCACACAAGCACACACACACACTGGAGAGATGGAGCTTGAGGGGGGGACTCTTTAGGAGGGGGGACTCTTATCCTTACCACATATACATATATACAAAATGTTTTCATTATTCATGGTTGATGTGAGAACAGCAACTTGGTTTATTTGGATGTGCTGAAAGGGCATGATTCACAAATCTGTATTTCACACTACTGGTGGCAAATTTTCTGTATTCATAAATGCCACCTGCAAGACTTAAACCCTAGACAATATAACTCTATAAACCTTTTGAGGACATGATTCAGAGTTGAAATGTTACCTATCATTAATCATGATTGAACTATGCCACCTGACCAGATCACGGTAACCATCTCTCACTCGATACATGATGAACTAAACTGGCACATACATTTTTGCTGGTAACAGGTGGCTGGGCGTAGTGTGTATTGCTTGTCAAACTACTACAGTATTTACTTGTTCTGACATCATCAGGACTGTTTGTAATGCCATGTGAACTCAATCCAAAAAAAGTTCTGGTACTCCATCTTCTAACACGCTAACAAGTAATGTTTTCTTTTTTTGTGTGTGTGTGTGTATTCTACAGCAATAGTGCGTCTCTTTAACATTATTCATAATATATGTTATTTCAGGATTTACACTATTTACAGAAAGACAGACAGACAGACAGTGAGGAAAGAGAGACATACACCCAGACAGACAGAGACTGAGATAAGGAGAGAAATGAGACTACAAGGAGCTCACAAACAGGCAAGCAGGTAAGAGAGAGAGTGAGAGAGAGAGGGAGAGAGAGAGGGAGACAAAGACATACACCAGAGAGAAAGAGAAAGCGACAGAGAAAGAGCAACAGAGGACAGCGAGATACACAGGAGACACAGATAGTGACAGACAAGACATACAGACAGATGACAGACAGGCAGGAAGGGCAGGCAGGCAGGCCTCTTTTGCTTGTGGTCAAAAATGGCTCTTAATACAATTCTGGAAACGTCAAATGGGCACGAGATGCCATGTTTGGAGACCTACAGATTTTAGTGGATGACATCAAATAATCATTTCTTTAGATTTTTTTAGTTACAAGTTTGCACAGACTTAGCCTTTTTTTTTTCAGTGCAATGGGTATGTAAATTTTCTGTCTAATGAGGTGTAAATATGCTTAGAAAGGCCAAAATGTACTGTGGCAAACAATCCAGCTGAAGATGCAGCTTGCTGGTGGCAGTTGATGGCTTGGTCAATCCTACTTTTCTCCCCCTTCCTTCTCCTGTGAGATACTGCTTCATGCGATAAAACTGGTCATCTACACACCTATCTCATGTGACTGTGACTTGTGAGTGTGTTTTCAAGACATTATAGACGTTTGCTATATAACCTTTTTCCAATGTTGAAGTGAATGAGATTTACTGGAGAATAGTCTACATGATCACTCATTTTAACAATAAGGAACATTTCCCTAGTACTTTTCTCACCATAATATACATAAATGCTACAAAGCTCAAAGCACTAAAGTACCTTAACAACAGCAACAAGAAAAGCAAACTAAAACACTCACTCACTCACTCACACACACACACATCGACCACCTATTTTTTTTTCAAAATGCAGTCTTTTTTCATAAAAATGTGTGTTCTTTTGTAACTATTGTAAGAGAGAGAGAGAGAGAGAGCAAAAAAAAAATAATAATGAACGGAATGATGTGGTGGGCTCATACTGACGAGCAAATTCAACAAATATACTACTGCCCCTTCTTCAATACTATAACAAAATACACATTCAATGACAAAATCAACAGATCATTGTATGAAAACAAACAAAAACAAAAAAAACAATACATGTGCATTAACTTAGAAGAAAACGGTCGTGCAAGATCGACTACATCGTTTTGTTACTTGTGACGAAAATCATTTCCACTCCGATAATCGATACTGTCAAATTTTCAATAAAATATGCGCCAAACCTTCATTACATAAAATATAAAAACATACGATTCGACAATGTGCAATCTTATTGTTTAGGTAAAATGAGCCTTCCAATAAAATTAAATAAACTTCGATAGGAAGACCAGAGTAGAGCACGTTTTTTTCCTAACACTTTCACTTGATCATTTCTAATTCAAAACTAACCATAATCTAATCATTCTAAACCGATCATTTGTTTAAAAGATGTGCTTAAATAACCGATCTGCCTTCATCACAAATAAAACTTACCATAAAGATCCTGGACACGGATGTTCCATTCATTTGAAGCGATGTGTCGTTCCGACAAAAGTCCGACGCACTTGCCATGCTGCTCGCCAATGTGATCGCACTGTTTTGATTCGCGACTTTCAGCACACTCGCTTTTCCCGGCTTGCGATTGGTGGATATTGCACGCACAGAGCTAATTTGCATACCACTGTGTAGGTCTCGAAATCCTCTTTCCAGCGCACCCTAAGATGATCGTTATTCTGTATTTTTATTAAGTAGTTTAAAGTTTACCCAATTTTTCAAATCTTTTGCTCAAATTAATACCGGACTTTAATTATTTTGAAACTTATACTGTTTTAAAAAGGAATCTTTCATCTTTCTTTAGAAACTATTTTTTAGATCACTCCGTCCAGCATGTGTGAAGCTAGTCGAGATTTTCCAACACATTGCAAATTCGTGTTCACCGGACATCGGCAATTTCGCTGACGGCGAAAATGACTTTTCTTTACAGGGGGTATATTTCATTTAGATTTTCTCTCTCTCACGCTTTCATAACAAAAATAAAAACACATGAGAATAAAAGAAGATAAACAAAGGTTTATTCAGAAACAAAAAGCATTGTTATTGACGCGGTATTACACCAGTACTTCCTGATTGAAGTTGGCCCATTTTCACCTAAATCGACCTTTCCCTCACTGCCGCTACAAACTGAGTGACAGACAGACAGAGAGTGGAAGACAGGGACAGAGAAAATGTGAACACAAAGACAGAGAAAGAGAAGGCCAAAGAGACTGAGAGAGACAGACGATAAACTGACAGACAGACTGACCTTCAAAAAAGTCAAAGGGAGACAGTGACTTGTCCCTGTTCACCGTATTTTTAACTGCATTGTGTTCATCCACAGGGGGGTCCTGGAAAGACGGAACCACACTCCATCCAGTTTCCACCACGCTCTCTGTCAGCAGTAAATTGTACTTCAACACCACCACACTCCTTGCCATCCACACTACACTCTCTGTCAGCAGTGAACTGTATTTCAATGACACGACCACACTTCCATATACACCCACACACTCTGTCAGCAGTAAATTGTATTACAACACCAATACCACCACATTTCATTCCATCTACACCACACTCTCCGCAGTGAATTGCATTTCAATGACACCACCACACTTCATTCCATCTACACCACGCTGTCTCTCAGCAGTGAACTGTATTTCAATGACATCACATTTCATTCCACTGTATTTCAACACACAACATCACCACACTCATTCCATCCACACCACACTCTCTGTCAGCAGTGAACTGTATTTCAACACCAATACCACCACACTCCATTCCATCCACACCACACTCTGTCAGCAGTGAACTGTCTTTCAATGGCACCACACCACACTCCAATCCACCTACACCACACTCTGTGTCAGCACTGAACTGTATTTCTGAAGTAGACACAAACACTCAGGTCAGAAACGAAAAAGTATTATTTATTCTTCTGCTAGAACACAACGTTCAGTTCAGCCATCTTGGAATGCGCGCGCGCACACCGCCGCAGTTATGTCCCTTGCAATCTACTACATATCCCCACCTTTAAGACCACTACTGGTTATACAAATAATTTAAACAAAGAACGTCTGTTTTAATAAAACCTCAGTATTCAAAATCTTCATTTCAATTTTTTTTTTTTTTTTTTTTTTTTTTTTTAATATAATCTCACCCTTTTCCAAATATCAATCTAAACTAATAACAAATATAGTCTAACAAAAACATATAATTAACTCTTTCACTTTTAAATTCACATTAATCACTTAACTTCAAATAATATAAACTAACAACCAAATGTTATCCAATAGTGTCCTCAAAATGTCATGCATATTTCTAATGTCACTTAAATTCACCGTTTATTTTTCCTTCACACCACTTCCATAATAATACTTAGTTATAGGGTAAAAAATGCACTGCACAAAACAAAATGAAGTGTTGTACCAGTCACGGGCACTACAACACTGAGCTCTACGCAGCTGTTCCGCTCCGCCTTGGTATCAGTCCTTCTGCTTCAACTCCACCTCTGTCTGGACATCTTTGAACGTCTTCAAAACATAGTCCTTGAAACGTGCTGGTAATCTCCGTTGACGACCGGGCCGAGAGGCGGGCTGGAGTGCCAGACCTGGTGTTGCCCCTTCCTCCAGACTGCCAGGCTGCTGGTCCTGCTGCTGGGCTTGCTGCTGCCATCGCCTCACCACTGCTGGGTCCCTGGTCTGGTTGCCATGGCGTGACAGGCTGTTGTTGATCCACCCCTGGTGACAGCTGCAATGCTGGCTCTGGACTCACTGGTGCTGCAGGCAGAACATCAAACTCAGGCTGACCGAACTGGTCTGGCTCCTGAGACTCCTGTTGGTTGCTGGCCCGAGACAGAACGTGGTCCACATGCCGCTTCAGGTGGCGGCCGTCTGTCTCTTGAACCAGGTAGGACAGGGGACCTGTAGCCTGTACCACCACCCCTGGCAACCACTTACTGCCCACTGAAAAGTTCTTGATGTACACCAGATCACCTGCTACATAGTTTCTCTTTTCAGCCTGGTCATGGTTCAGTTTCTGTTGCAGCTGCTTCTGGGCCACTCGCTTCTCCACAGCAGGCTGAATTAGGTCCCAGCGTGTGCGCACCTTCCTGTTGAACAGGAGTTCCGCTGGTGACAACCCTGTAGTTGTTTGGGGGGTCACCCGGTACGCTGATAGGAGTCGAGCAACGCGAGTTTCTATCGAACCACTGGTCATTTTCTTCAGCCCTTGCTTCAATGTTTGTACTGCCCGTTCCGCTAGCCCATTGGTGGATGGATGGTATGGGGCTGATTTACATGTCTGATGCCATTCTTGAGCATGAACTCCTTGAACTCCTCACTGGAAAAGCAGGTCCCATTGTCTGTGACTAAGGTTTCAGGTATGCCATGTGTAGCGAAAGACTGGCGCATTTTTTCAATGGTTGCACTTGACGTAGATGTGTTCATGGCTTATGCATCAATCCACTTAGAGTGGGCATCTATGATCACCAAGAACATCTTTCCCAGAAAAGGACCAGCATAGTCAGCATGTAGTCGGGTCCATGGGCGATCTGGCCATTCCCAAGGATGAAGAGGAGCGCTGCAAGGTAGGTTCCGAAGCGTCTGACAGATCGGGGCACCCTCTAACTGTAGATTCAATTTCTTTGTCCATGTTTGGCCACCAGATATATGATCTTGCCAAGTTCTTCATTCGAGTCATTCCTGGGTGGGCATCATGCAGGTCCTGTAGCAAAATCTTGCGTCCTTTTGGGGGCACTACCACCCGAGTTCCCCACAACAGGCAGCCATCCAGTACACTCAGTTCCATTTTCCGGGCCAAGTATGGTCTGAATCTCTGGTCTGGATGGCTTTCAGGCCAGCCTTTCAAGACAAAAACTTTTCACTTGTGAAAGCACAGGGTCAGTGTCGGTCCACTGACGAATCTGGCTGGATGTCACCGGCATGGTCTCCACTTGATCCATCAGGAGAACTATCTCCCCTGGTTCGAGTTCTGTTTCTGCTGTCATCTGGAGTGGCAATCTGCTGAGGCCATCAGCGTTGCTGTGTTTCCTGCCTTCTTTGAACATCAGGTTGTACTCGTATGCGCCAAGGTCACTGCCCAGCGCTGTATTCGGGCAGCCACCATGCTGGGGACTTGTTTGTTTTGTCCAAGGAGCCCTAACAATGGTTTGTGGTCTGTGTAAATGTCAAACTTCTGACCGTACAGATACTGGTGGAATTTCTTCACCCCGTAGATGATGGCAAGTGCTTCTTTCTCCACCTGACTATAGTTTTTTCTCTGCGTTGTTCATTGTCCTGGACGCAAACGCCACTGGTCTCTCACTGCCGTCCTCCATCCGGTGTGATATCATCATGGCTCCCAGCCCATAGTTTGAGGCATCACAGGAGAGGATGATGTCTTTACTGGAGTCAAAATGGACCAGTACTTGGGGTGAACGAAGAAGTTTCTTCGACTCTAACCACGCATTCTCTTGCAGTTCTTCCCAGGACCAAGATATACCCTTTTTGCAGCAGAGAGTAGAGGGGAGCCAGCACCGTGGACAGGTTTGGGAGAATCTGGCATAGTAGTTCACCATACCCAGATAGGCCTGTAGTTGTTTGACGTCTACTGGTCTAGGCATCTCCTCAATAGCTTGGATTTTCTCTGGTACAGGGCGTATACCCTTCTGGTCAATCTTGAGACCCAAGTAAATTACCTCAGTGGCCATGAAAAACACACTTATTTCTTTTTCAGCTTGGCTCCGGCCTCATTCAATTTTGCAAACACTGTTCGCAGCGTCATCAAGTGTTCTTCTTGTGTCTTTCCTGACACCAAGATGTCATCAATGCGAACGTAAACTCTTGGCAACCCTCTCAGCAGGTTTTCCATTGTACACTGAAAAATGCCTGGCGCCGATGACACCCCATAAGGCAGTCTGTTGTACCGGTAAAGGCCCTGGTGTGTATTGATGGTGGTGAATTCTTTGGAAGCCTCATCCAATTCTAGCTGCTGGTAGGCGCTTGTCAAGTCCAATTTGGAGAAAAAACTGTCCTCCGCTGAGTTCCGCCAGCAGGTCATCTGTTTTGGGAATGGGGTAGTTATCTAACTTGGACACTGCATTTACAGTTACTTTGTAGTCTCCACAAATGCGAAGGCTTTTGTCTGGCTTCACAACAGTAACAATTGGTGCCGCCCAGTCTGAAAATTGCACCTTCTCAATGGTGCCCTCAGCCTTCAGTCTATCTAGTTCATGGCCTACTTTTCACGTAGTGCATAAGGCACTGGGCGTGGTTTGAAGTAACGTGGCTGGGCTGCAGGGTCCACCACAATGTTGGCCTTAACACCTTTGATAGTGCCTCTACTCTCCTCAAACAGTTCTGATGCCTCGCACAGAATTTTTTCCTGTTCTGGATTACAACTGCCTTCTGTCACAGTCTGACACCAGTCATTAGGCCAATCCAGCCGAATGTGTCTCAGCCAGTCTCTCTGCCCAGCAAACATGGTCCTGGACCCTTTACTACAATCACCTCAAGGGTCCTTGGGGAACTCCCTTTGTATGTCACTGAGCACTGACTTACCCCCAACACCGGAATCTCTTCACCTGTGTACGTTTTCAGTCTTCGGTTGGATGCCCTCAGTGGAAAAGAACCCCTACGTCTGATCTTTTTCAATGTCTCTTCATTGAACGATCTCTTTTCACTGCTCTGACATCTTCCTGTCGATCTTCCATCATATCGATGCTAGCTGTGCTCTGACTTCCCCCAGCTGTGGATCCCACAGCGTTTTCCTGCAGATCTACTGCACTCTTCTCTGCTGACTCCACAGCCCTGGCAACATCAAACGCCCTCTCAAAAGTCAAGTCTTTCTCAGACAACAAACGTCTTTGAATCCGATTATTGTTAATGCCGCAGACTAATCTATCCCTCAACATAGAATCAAGCGCTTCGCCAAAGTTGCAATCTTGCGACACAGATGACGTAACTGTGACACATATTTTGCCCATAACGTGAACGCGTGTGAAACTTGAATCTCTGAACTATTTCCGAGGGCTTGGGCTGGAGGTGATTTTGAATGATTGTTTTCAGTTCTGCAAATGTCTTGGTGCCAGGTTTGGCTGGGGCAAGCAAATCACACATGAGTTTGTATACAGATTTACCGCATGCACTCAAAATATTGCCCGTTTCTTGTCTTCATCATCAACGTCATTAGCCACGAAATAATACTCTAACTGTTCCGTATACTGACCCCAATCTTCCCCTTCCTCAAGTCCGAATTCTTTTAGTTGTCCGAAAGCCGCCATCCTCGTCGCCAGTGAAGTAGACACAAACACTCAGGTCAGAAACGAAAAAGTAATATTTATTCTTCTGCTAGAACACAACGTTCAGTTCAGTTTGGCCATCTTGGAATGCGCGCGCACACCGCCCGCAGTTATGTCCCTTGCAATCTACTACAATTTCAACACCAACACCACCACACTTCATTCCATCTACACCACACTCTCTGTCATCAGTGAACTGTATTTCAAAACCAACACCACCACACTTCATTCCATCCACACCACACTCTCTGTCAGCAGTGAACTGTATTTCAACACCAACACCACCACACACTCCAATCCATCTACACCAGGCTCTCTGTCAGCAGTGAACTGTATTTCAACACCAACACCGCCACAATCCATTCCATCCACACCACACTCTGTCAGCAGTGAACTGTCTTTCAATGACACCACCACACTCTCCAATCCACCTACACCACACTCTCTGTCAGCAGTGAACTGTATTTCAACACCAATTCCACCCACACTCCATTCCATCCACACCACACTATCTGTCAGCAGTGAACTGTATTTCAATAACACCACCACACTCCAATCCATCTACACCAGGCTCTCTGTCAGCAGTGAACTGTATTTCAACACCAACACCACCACAATCCATTCCATCTACACCAGGCTCTCTGTCAGCAGTGAACTGTATTTCAACACCAATACCACCACACGCCATTCCATCCACACCACACTGTCTGTCAGCAGTGAACTGTCTTTCAATGACACCACCACACTCCAATCCATCTACACCAGGCTCTGTTTATGATAAACTGTTTTTCAAAGACAAACACCACATCCCACTCCATCTGTTTATAATAAACTGTATTTCAATGACAACACACACACCCATTTAATCTAACCCTGACTCTGTTTATGATAAACTATTCTAAAGACAACACTACATCCCATTCCATCTATACCAGGCTCTTTGTATGCAGTGAATTTCATTTCAAACCATTCTCAGATTTACAAAGTATCAAAACCTTCCAGCAGGCTGAGATATGCTGACAGGTCTGGTTGCTTTCCCCTCATACCCAGACAGCCAAACTCAACACACTCGGAGCACACTTCCAGTGGGTATATAAAATCTATGATTTCAAGACCAACTGGATGAACACTAACAACTATGAATTCATATCCCATATGTTAGCTATGCAAAAGGGAATTTGCGGTGTTCATGTGAGTGACTGACAACACCTGCAATATTGCCCCTTGCCAGCCAAGGATTCCCAAATAATCCTGGTTTTATAGAATAAATTCATCTTATGAATGTAGCACAGCTTATCACACCTGACTGACGTCAGACAATAAGACTGGTTTTACCGAAACAAATTAATCTTGTGAGTACAGCAGAGCTTATAGATCACATTGACTTCATAGACTAAAGTTCAGGGTACCATTTCACACTTACTTTTATAGGCTAAAGTCCATCTTGTGAATACATATAGAACACATCTGACCAGATCCCAGTCCAGGATAGTATCAACTTTACATACAAAAGTTCATCTTGTGAATACAGCACATCTGAAAATCCTCCAGTCAAACATGAAAACTGACTTTACATACAAAAGTTCACTTTGTGAATACAGAACATCTGATCATATTCCAGTCCAATATGATGATTTTGACTAAATATAAAAAAGTTTATCTTGTGAATACAGTGCACATCTGACCAGACTGCAGACAAAAGATAAAACTAACTTTATGGACTTATGTCCAAACTGTGAATGCAGCTCATCTCCTAACCTTTAACCTTTCAGACACCTGCCAACTTCAAGCTGATCCAACATTATGTATACAATCGTGTGTTGTATTTAAACCTTTGTTTCCTTATTTCTTTCCAGCTTTGAGAGTGAGTGAGTCAGAGAGAGAGAGAGTGTATGTGTGGGTGTGTGTCTATGCTTGTGTGTGTACATGTGTTCATGTATGTGTGCGCTTGCACGTGTGTGCGTGTGCATGTGTTGTGTCTGTGTGTCTTTTGTCTATAGGTGTGCATGCCTGATTGCATACAAGCATTTTTGTATGTGTGTCTTCCTGACAGATGTCATGAATGTAAGTGTGTCTGTCTTCAAGCTCAACATTACAAAATGTGAATAGCCACATACTTGCCCTTCCATACAATAACCCACCAAAATGGGAAACACACACACACACACACACAGAGAGAAATATAAGTATGTTGTGAATACCACAGAAAACAGTCACTAAAACAGATAGCTGCCCTGCCACAACTGAAAGCCAACAACCCATTTGCCTGCAAAATAAAACAGTAAAAAAGCCACAGACTGTCATGATCAAGACCATTTTAACCAAACTTTTCATTCTATAGCAAAAGCTCACAAAGTAAATGTTCATTATTATTACTTCATCATGACAACTTTTAATTGATTTATGGATTTTTTTAACCAGCTCTTTTTTTTTTACTGCACATTTTAAAGACAAAATAAACAAAAAAACGCCACTTTCATGGCTGATTTTACTGAAATGACATTTGTTGAAAAGATGCAGTTTACTATGATGATACATCTGTCTTGAATATAGTGTCCCACAAGGGTCCATCCTGGGTTCAGTTCTGTTGCTGCGTCTGATGGCATCAGTCATCATGCAGTGTTTACATGAAAGCTTTGCTGATAACACTCAACCTAAGAACCACACTGATTACACGTTTTTTCTTATGCACACACAGTGTAAATGTTAAACTGTGTTAACACTTACTGTTACTAAATTTGTAAGGTATCAGTTTAAGATTATCATTTCTACTATATTCTTTTTAAAGACTGCCAATCAACTTTGATTCATCTCAGACATTGCTGTCACTTCCAAGTGTCCATCTGCAATGTTGAACCTTGTTCAAATGGGCTGTTACTATCAGTGAAATGTTTCAGTTCAAGGTAAAGACAAAATACCTAACCTTGTTGCACAGGATGCAGTTTTCACCATGTACTCTAATTTACATCCACACTTTTACACCAAACCTGAGTTTCACAACAATGAAAAATTTAAAAGAAAAAAAAAAAAAGAAAAAAAAAAAGAAAAGAAAAAATCCAATCTGATGTGAGGATCATTGTCTTGGCTGCCACCAAAATTACCAATACACAGTGGCAGCTCAACCCTGTCAGATGGCATCCAGAATGAGGAGTCTGGGCATCACTGCACAAACTGATGATCATGGAGGTATGGATGTGTACTTACGATTTGTTTGTCCGTGTCTTTTTGGTCATGTTCATCCACAGGTGGGTCAATGACATTGGGTGGAGGTTTGTTATTCTCTTCATCATCAATCTTCTCTTTCTTTATAGCCACCTGAGGAAGAAACTGCTGAGAGCGACAATCCAAAAACACTGGGACTCTCTCCAAAAGTGTGAAGCTGGTGTGAGTTTTATACTTCTGAACAGACTGACATTACACATTTTTTCAGTCTGACAAACACTGACAGTCTAAAAACAGGGTGACAAAGAAGTATGGCTACAACTTGAAAGATGTAAGCAAAACCACACTTAGGGGACACAACACGGCTGCAATGGTTCAACTTTTCACATTTCAAATCTCTGAAAGGCACAGGTTCAGGGGCCACCATGGCTCGGCATGCTACAGGGGCAGCAACTTTTGGGGGAGATCAGGGCAGCAGCAGGATCAAGGAGAAAAAAAAAAAGGAAACTGAAAGAGAGACTGAAAGTATTTTCAAGCAAAGAAGAGCAAATCTTTAAAGATACTTTTTCCCTCTGACACAGGTGAAAATTGTCCTTACAAAATGCTGAATTGGGAATGGTACCTACAGATGGAAAATGGTCGTTACAAATAGGGAATGGTACTTACAGACGGAGAAGGTCCTTACAAAATAGGGATTGGTACCTACAGATGGAGAATGGTCCTTACAAATAGGGAATGGTACTTACAGAGAATGGTCCTTACAAATAGGGAATGGTCCCCTGTAAACAGGGTATTGGTCATTACAAATGGAATACAAATAGGGAATAGCCTAAACAAATGGGGGGAATAGTCCTTACAAATTGGGAATGGGTCAGGACAATGAATGGACAATGGTCCTTACAAATGAAAATAATGCTTACAAATGGGGGAATGGTTCCTACAAACGGATTAATGGTCCCTTACAAATGGGAGAAATCCCCCTTAGAAAGAAAGATGGTTCCAACAAAGGGGAAATGATCCCTGTAAACAGGGTAATGGAATGTTCCCTACAGATAAAGAAAAGGTTTGTACATATAAGGGAATGGTCCCTACAAATGGCGGAATGATCCCATACACAGGGGGATGGTACAAACAGATGGAATGATCCCCTACACAGAGGGATGGTACAAATGGGGCAATAATCCCCTACACAGGGGGATGATACAAACAGATGGAATGATCCCCTACACAGGGGGATGGTACAAACAGATGGAATGATCCCCTACACAGGGGGATGGTACAAAACAAATAGAATGATCCCCTACACAGTGGGATGGTACAAACATATGGAAAGATCCCCTACACAGGGGGATGGTACAAACAAATGCGAATGTGTGCGTGAAGCAGCGAATGTGTACACCAGAAGCTGAACTGCTGTCACTTGTCAGTGTCCTTCAGACCACGCTATTTGCCGCGCGAGTTTGGCCGCATATTTGTGACAGTTGTGTATGCCTCAGTCTATGACCAGTCATCTGCAACACGTGCTGGGCGCACAATAGCTGGTGTTGTCTGTGATCTGCAAATGATATCTGCTGATGTCCCCTGTTTTGTTGTGGGTGACTAACCATTGTAACTTGAAAAAAAATCTTCCTTCTTTTAAGCTGTATGTAACCTGTCCAACGTGGATTGATAACACAATTGACTTGTGCTATGGAAACATCCCTGGTGCATTTAAATCTTTTGGTCTGCCACCTGTTGGTTTGTCTGACCATAATACTGTGCAACTGATTCCTGCATACAAACCTAAAATACAAACTGAGCCTGTTGTTGTGAAGAGTGTGAAAGTATGGACGGCTGAGAGTGTGGATGAGCTAAGAGGATGTTTTGAGTGTACTGATTGGTGTGTGCTGACCGACTCATGCCAAAATGTTCATGAAGCGGCAGAGATTTGGTTACTGACTATATCCATTTTTTGTGAAAACATGATTATCCCCAAACAAAAACAATTAAACTGTTTCCAAACAATAACCATGGATCACGGGGTCAATTAAGACACTTCTTAATGAGAGAAAAGATAGCATTTCAGGCTGGTGACAAAAAAGAAAGGAAACGAGTTCAAACAAGCTTAGGTGCGGAATACGGAGGGCCCAAAAGGAATTCAAAGCTTAAGTAGAAGAGCGGTTTCAATTAGGAAGAATGAAGGATGCATGGGGATGATTCTAACGGGTGAAGCCAAAAAAGAAAGCAAGATCTTGCCAGATGAATATTAATGACCAAACTGATTTTTCAAACAAACTCAATGATTTCTATTGTCGTTTTGAAAGGAATGATCTGGGTGGGACGGTAGACAATCTGGTAAAAGAGCTAAACAAAAGGATCAAAGACAAGGGAGATGAACAAGACTTTGAGATCCATGGGAATGTTGTGAAGTCACTATTTTTGAAACTGAATATCAGGAAATCAACGGGTCCAGATAACATCAGTGGAAGATTGCTGAAATTGTGTGTGCTTCTGAACTTTCGTAATGTTTTCTGTAAGATTTTCAATTGGTTTCTTAAGGCATACTCTGTACCCAGTATCTGGAAAAATTCCACTGTCTGCCCTGTCCCAAAGAAAAGAAACCCTGCAACATTGAATGACTATCGCCCTGTGGCTCTGACTTCCATAGTTATGAAGTGCTTTGAAAAACTTGTTCTCCATCACTTGTTAACTTTTGGTAGTCAGTACCTTGACCCCTTTCAGTTTGCTTATAAACCCCATAGAGGTACAGATGATGCTATTCTAAACTCTCCTTCACAATGCTTTCTTCCACTTAAACAAACCAGGTTCTTTTTTGTGCGAATTCTTTTTATTGATTTTTCCTCTGCTTTTAATACTATACAGCCACATCTCTTAGTTATGAAACTGCTTGACTTAGGTGTTGACCCAAAGCTTACTTTATGGATTGTCAGTTTTCTGTGCAACAGAACTCAGTCTGTTCGTTTTCAGTCTGCACTATCCTCTGAACGCTCAACTTCTACTGGTGCACTCCAAGGCACAGTTCTGTCTCCTGTTTTGTTTACTTTATATACTAATGACTGTAGAGGCACAGAGAAAACTCCACTCGTTAAATATTCTGATGATTCTGCTATTCTAGATATGTCAAACTCTGATTCAGTTTACTTTGATGAAATCAAAAAGTTCTGCAGCTGGTGTAAAGACAACTTTCTTGCCCGTAATGTGCAAAAAACAAAAGAAATCTTAATCGATTTTGGAAAAAACACGGAACCTGTGCCAGACCCTATAATTAATGGTGAAGCTGTTGAACGAGTGAATGAGTATAAATATCTGGGTATGATTGTCGATGATAAATTAGGTTTTGATAACAATGTTACTAAAATCCATACAAATTGCCAGTCAAGAATATTCTGTTTGCAAAAGCTAGATGTTGTGCTGAGTCATTGCTCACTGCTTCTTTTATGTGCTGTGGTATGGAGTTTTGGTGTGAAGAGCAAGCGAGTATTTAATGATGTGGTGAATGTGTGTAGCAAAGTGATTGGAAGGAATGAAGTTGGAATGCAAGAATTGTATGACAGACGAGTGGATAGGAAAGCAAGAAAGATTGCCAGTGATGATAGCCATGTTTTAGCAAAATATTACAAAATTTTACCATCTGGACGTCGTTTTAGGACCCTTAGAGTCAAATCTAGGGTGCAAAAAACTTTTATCCCCAGGTCGATCCATCTGTTAAATTCATGATGTCTTTTGTACCACTTTTCATGCTTAGTGATGTGAAGGAGTGTGAGAGAGAGGGAGAAGATGGGGGGGGGGGGGGGGGGGGGGGGGGGGGGGGGGGGAGGGGGGGGGGGGGGGGGGGGGGGGGGGGAGGGGGGAGGGGGAGAGAGAGAGGGTGTGGGGTGGTTGAGGGTGTGTGTGCTTGTGTGAAGATATGTGTATTTGCATATATGTGCTTGTGTGTTTATATATCTGCTTGTGAGTGTAAGCCTTTGAGTGTGCTTGTGTATGTGCACGTGTATGAGGTTTTTCAAATGATTACAATGTGCGTGTGAGTGAGTGAGTGAGTGTGTGTGTGTGTCTGTGTCTCTGTGTGTGTGTGTGGGGTGTGTGTGTGTGTGTTGGAGGGTGGGGGTGTTGGACTGTACATGTGAATTCTGTAAGTGGCCACTTGATTGTGGTGATTCTTGTATCATGCATGTTGTCTTGTGATACTGTTTATTATGCACCTATCTTAATTTCTCATATTTTGAGATAATAAAGTATTCCTATGATATCATATCATATCATATCATATCATATCATATCATATATCATAACAAATGGAACGATCCCCTACACAGGGGGATGGTACAAACAAATGGGGCAATAATCCCCTACACACAGGGGGATGATACAAACAAATGGGGCAATGATCCTCTACGCAGGGGGATGGTACAAACAAATGGGGCAATGATCCCCTACACAGGGGGATGGCACAAAACAAATGGGGCAATGATCCCCTACACAGGAGGATGGTACAAACAAATGGGGCAATGATCCCCTACACAGGGGGATGGTACAAACAAATGGGGCAATGATCCCCTACACATGGGGTTGATACAAACAAACGGAGTTTTGGTATGGGTAAATATTCAAATGGGTGCATATTCAATACAAATGAAGAATGGCCTCAACAAATAAAGGAATGGATCCTATACAACGGGAATGTTCCCTAGAACTGAAAGAGTGTGGGTTTTTTTTTTTTTTTTTAACAAAAAGGGCAATGGTTCATGCAAATGGTGGAAATGTCAGTACATACATGTATGTGAATGGTCCATTCAAGTGGGTGAATAGTCCCTAGAAATGCGGAAGAGTCCACAACGAACGTCCTTACATTTACATCTTGAGCAAATAACCACTCAGAATAAGCCCACCACAATTTATCAAATTCAGCCATGAATTGCACAGTAAGCAACAAATTACACCACAAGCGGATAAAAAAGCAAATGCATAACAGGAACACAGCACTGTACCTGCTTTCTCACTTTTTTGACTATTGCCAGGTGTTCCCTTGTATAGTTGTAAAACCAAGTCCTAGCATGCTGGGATCTTCTTCACAACACTGGATTGTAGCCAGATGCAGAGTCAGTGTAGAACATATAATTTTGATTTCTAATTACAAATAAAAACAAAATACGCAACTGAATCAATTTGATTTATTTTCTATCAAAATGTAAATTTGTTATCCAATTTCTTTCTCTATAGTATATGTCATGTAAGAAAATGATGATGTAATTAAGTGTTTTGAGCTGATCACTGAATGACATACAAATTATCTACCCTGAAAGACTTCGCTATGTGGTTGATTTTCAAACCAGCTGCCAATGAAGTCTGCTGTCCTTTGAGATGCTTTCATCTTCTCAGACTTCCATTGTTTGGACTTTTACATGTTCTTATTACTTTGTTTTTCACAGTGTCTTTTTTTTTTTTTTTTTTTTTTGATAACGAAATCCAACCACATGGAGTCTGTGCTTGTACAGGCAATACCATGCAATGATGGGGCTAGAATCTGTGACCAGGCTGTATGAGGTACCCATCTGGGCAATTCTATCCCATAATTCATTGCTCTTTCAGCTTTCTAGAAGACAAATCAAACTTGCTCTACACAGTGTAGCAGGCTGTTCAGTGTACTAAAACCACACCTGTCTGGCATCATGTGTTGTTAGAAAGAACATAGTTCCTTGTTTGCTTGCGTCTGTTTATATGCTTGTGACTACATCAAATACACCACAATTTACACACTGAATGGAGAACCACTCAAAATACACCATCAAATACACCACACTTTACACACTGAAAGGAGAACCACTCAGAATACACCATCATTTACACACTGGACAAAGAACTCTCCAGAATCAGCCACAATCTGCACAGTGAGCACACAACAAAGACAAACTCCAATCCCTGAGTAGACTGACCTCCAGATTTTTCAATCTCTGAGCAGTCTTCTCCTTCAACTCTTTCACTTTGCCTGATTTCTCTTCGCCCAGCTTCTCCTCCTCTTCCAGGCTCATGTGGTCCTCCTCCAGCTCACCATGATAGGGTTGATGCCGTTGGCTTAAGCGTCCCATCTCCAAAGCACTGTCCTCAATATCCTCAAACCACAAGGGTAGGAAATAGGCCGAGGACAAAAGGCACAGCGCTACCAGTGTAAGGATGATGGTTCGCTGGAGTCGAGATAGGCGGTACCATGACTGCAAAGGAGACATTTGACTGATACAAAAACCTACATGCAATACTAATTCAGTAATTAAAAAGTATTATTGGAAACCAAAAGGTCACCAAAAATGACCACTACAATCAATACAAATGAAACAAAAAAGTAAAAAATGGTGTCACTGCTCCAAAAGATAACAGCAACAACAGTAAACATACTTCTCTTTAAACATCAGACATAACACACTTTATTTGTCCTTCATTAATCTTTTCACAATGGGCCGTGCAATAGTGACGGCATATCAGTCGACCAGTTCACGACGAGCCGTGCCTGGATGACAGCAGCACTGCTGTACTGCCTGGACGTACCGTGCATCTGTGACAGCACAATTATAAAAAAAATTCCCATGTTCTCTCGTCTACCATCTAGGGGATGCAGCTGCCATAAGTTTTTAGAACAGGGTTATAGCCACTGGAAGGGTAAGTTTACATGCACTAGCGATGACCTTTGTGACCCCAGAGTAGTTCAAACAAAGAGACCCATCTGGCACTACGAACGCACATGTGGAATTTCCTGCTTCACTAACATATCGGGCAGAAGGAGAATGACATGTGGTTTTAGAACTGGTTCAGCAAAGTAGTTCAGAAAAAATGGGGGGGGGTAAAGGTGTGCAAGTTTATCAAAAAGAATCTGAGCGTGATTTATTTGCTCTGTGTATTTAATAGTTTTAAACGTCCTATCATCTGAAGCCAAAACAGTGAAAAGTGTGTACTGTGTGCAATGATTTAATTTCCTTTAAAAAAAAAAAAAAAAGAATTTCACTGGATTACACATACTGAATACCTCTGGCTTTGCATTGCATTTTACCCAAAATGTATTTAATTCTATGATCATACCAAGTTTGTGCTTACCCTTTCCGATGGAAGGCATTTTAGGTTTATATTAGGAGATGTAAAAAGAAATTACCAAAGTGCAAAAAATGTGCACCCACTGTCTGAACGGTTGCAAGCTACGTGGGTGCACCCGTGCCATGCCGCATGCAGGGAAGAGTGACGCTGCTCTGCTGTGCCCGTCTGGAAAGTATA
>JADBJO010014592.1:0-15000 GCA_016801955.1 Conus betulinus
TAAAAGTAGAGAGCCAGCAAGACTCTAAAAACGCTCAACTGGGGAAGGGAGCGACATAAGTTAAAAAAATATGATTAAAAAAGGAGATTAAAAAACCAACAAACTTGTTTCGAGCTCTTTGCTCTCATCTCGTCTGTTGGTTTTTTAATCTCCTTTTTTAATCATATTTTTAAACTTTATATATATATAAGTTGAACTGAAAAAAAAAAAAGACAACCCTTGTTTGGGAAATCTTCATTTAATTTTCCATACCTTTTTCAAAATGAGTTGCAATTTTGTACCACATAAAAAAAAAAAAATTTGTGTCTTATGTGATTACTTCTTAACCCTATCATCCCTTCAATATATCAACAACAGAAAAAAACATTAAGTGTTAAAAACTTATTTCTGAACAGCACAATTCAATACTAAACTGTTCCTAACTAACATTCTTTTTCATCTACTTTTACCTGGGCTACAAGTACAATGAAGGTAAGATTCATGCATCTATGTGCTAACACTAACAGGTCTGATAGGTCCCTGACAAACCCATCTCTTATATCACTCAGCTCCACCGAACATTCGCCCTGATGTGGTCTATGCCACTGAGTTAAAACAAATCTTTTCCACAGCAAAATATTTCACCTCATGTGGATCCTAAGTCATAATGAGAAAGACAAAATTCCTCCAGTCCAGAATATATTCCATCTCATAAAGATCACCATCACTTAGAGAAGATTAAAAAAAAAAAAAAAAAAAAAAATCCACAACAAAATATTCCACATGATGAATACACCAAGTCACTAAGGTTTTACTATGCAAAACTTTCCCTCAACAGAACATTCCATCTATTTTTGGAATGAGACTGATCTATGTGATTGCAAAACTGTTTCACAGCCAAACACTCGGCCTTCAAGATGAAGTTCTTGATTCACTGAAATGAGATGAAAACTATTTGTTTTCAGCAAAATGATCTCAAGTCACTGCAATGACACTGAAAACACTGATTGATAAGGCTGCCACAGGTTCTCTAAGACCTCTATCCTGACCCACTAATTTCTCCCAGACAGAATCATATAAAGGGGGAGGGGGGAGAGGTCGAGTTCAACATCAAACATATGACTGCCTCTTAGCTGAAAGCATGAGATCTGGTTGCAGACCTGTGTGAAGTCACAAAGTGCTTTTAGTTTATGCTTTAAACACAGTTGGAAACAAGCATCCAAATCCTATATATGATTCAAAATAACTTTATTTGTTTACTTTTTGTTTCCAATCTTTGGGTGTCACGGTTGTGATCGGCAGTTGTCTATTGTTACTGTTGTTCTGATGGTGAGAAGTCTTTATAAATACATTCTGTCATAGTTCACTGTGACGAGGACAGCTCTCATCTGGATATTTATGCCCATTTTCAACAAAATGCTTGTTTAACGACTTCAAATTTATTGACCTTTCTCCCAGTACATAGTATAGCAGGTGCAGCATATCATCACTTCTTATTATAAGCCAAAAAAAAAAAGAATAAAGATGCTTACCTTCCATATGCATCAAACTGCAGCTGCAAATGAGGGTCCACTGACCGACGCACTCTTTCATGTTGATGGTGCAGATCTAATGAGTCATATCGTAGAGGCTGGAAATCCAGGTATAATCTGATAACTGTGCTTGTTCTGTTGATAAAAAACAGAGAAATCCAAGATATAATCTGATAACTATGCTTGCTCTGTAGATAACAACACAGAGAAATCCAAGATTTAATCTGATAGCTGTGCTTGCTCTGTAGTTAAACAACAATATAAATCCTGATATAATCTGATAACTGTGCTTGCTCTGTAGATAAACAGCAAAGAAATCCAGGATATAATCTGATAAATGTGCTTGCTCTGTAGATAAACAACAGAGAAATCCAGGATATAATCTGATAACTGTGCTTGCTCTGTAGTTAAACAACAATAAAATCCCGGATATATAATCTGATAACTGTGCTTTCTCTAAAGTAAACAGCAAAGAAATCCAGGATATAATCTGATAAATGTGCTTGCTCTGTAGATAAACAGCAAAAAACAGAAAACAATCCAGGATATAATCTGATAACTGTGCTTGCTCTGTAGATAAACAGCAAAGAAATCAGGCTATAGTCTGTAGTGTAACTATGTGTACTCTATAGATAAAAAGCAGATAATCCAGGATATAGTCTGATAAGTGCTTGCTTTGTAGATAAACAGCACCGAAATCCAGGTTATAGTCTGATAACTGTGCATGCTCTGTAGATAAACAGCACAGAAATCCAGGATACAGTCTCACACACACACACACACACACACACACACACACACATCACACACACTCTTACACATGCATGCATGCATCACACATACACACACACACACACACACACATGCATTCACACATAACACAGACATACACACACACATACCCACACACACACATTCACACATAACAGACATGGATGCAAGCACTTACACAGACACAGACACAGACACAGAGACACACAGGACACACACACACAATGATACACACACAACGTTTTGATCACCTATATAGAATTAATCCACAAAGTGAACAGTCAAATCAGAGCACTTCATGGTGCCTGATATTAATCATTGATTGTTTAAGATCAGAGGTATATAAAGAAATATTTGATAGCTTTTTGTGGTGTGCTTATCAGAGTTCTGAGGTACGGATGTAAGTTTGTCCCACACTTTTCACAGTTCCGTCCCATTTAAACAACAACAACAAAATAAATAAACAAGCAAACAAACCAAAAAACAAACAAACAAAAAAGAGAAACATCATGGTTCCAGTTCCATAGCAACATATTTCACAAAGGTGATGTAGTATAAATCAGGTTCCTTCTTGTGCTTAAAAGTGGGAAGGCCAAATTCTGACTGTGAAACTGAAACTGAAACTTGGAGAGCAAAAAAAAAATCAGTAAGTACTACTACTAATCAACACTGTTACTTAACTGGTGATTCTGACTAAGATCTGTTGTAGCTCTGTATCCTGTACATTGAATAAGGATGTAAATTGTACATAATTCCTGAAAACAACATGTATCTAGGTATATTCTACTCCAACTTTAATAACTAATAATAATTTCATGTAAGTATGTTCAACTTAATGGCACCTATACTTTTTTTTTCTTTCAAATTCAGTTACCTCTTGCACAATTTCATATCAATTTACTTGTCTTCCTAAATGGAGACAAAGCAGGAAGAAAATGCACGGAAACAGTCATGATGATATGTCACACACGAAACCTTCCTCATTTTGTAAAGAACATGGGGGGAAAAACTTCAATCCTACTGATTAGTATCACTATCTACTCAGTGATTAACTTCATGATCATGTTAGTTAGTTTCTTTTCTTTACGATGGGGGAAACGATCCAGTTTAAACTTCATTTGCCACAAAGATTATTTCTAGACAGTCCTGTACAATTTGCTATTGATATTTATGACAGCCTTGTCTTAAAAATAATAAACAAACACTTTGTTGATCCCAATTTAAACAAAGGGCACTCTCTGAAAATAGAAACATCAACCTGTAATCCACAGCAGAAGGCAAAAGACGAAAGTTCTGTAATTGAAGAATCACCATTTTTTAAGGCGTATATGGGACTACCAGCTGAGTAAAATGGTTATGGCTGGTGGCTTTAATACACCTTCCTTCAGAAAGCCCGACAGGAAGACGTAGCCAAAATACAGTAAGATGACAAATCCTCACAAAAATATTCAGCATCATTCATCCTTCTGCATCTTTTATTCTTCGATGACACGCATGCGTAGTAACCGGTTGAATATTTCCGGGTTAATATTATTAGACTGTTCACGATAGCTCAGGGGTTGTATTGGTTTGCTTGCACGACGTCATCCTCGATGTGTCGACCTACTTTCCGTGACTCACGTTCGTGACCTTTTCTCTGGATGACGTTAGCGCGACATTTAATAATACGGCATCTCTGTGAGGTGTTTCAATATACAACCAGCGAACGCAATTTTGAGGAAATACATGGCGTGAAGAGAGAGAGAGAGAGAGAGAGAGAGAGAGAAGAGAGAGAGAGAGAAGACAAGACAAGACAAGACAAGACAAATTCTTTTTATTTACGAGGATAATAGATAAGCACTAACGTGCTTTTTTACATCCAGTCCTCGCCCTGAGTAGGACTACAACATGCAGTGAAATCAATTAATGTAAAAAAAAAAAAAAAAAAGAGAGAAAGAGAGAGAGAGAGAGAGAGAGAGAGAGAGAGAGAGAGAGAGAGAGAGAGAGAGAGAAGAAAAATTCTTTATTTACGAGGATAATAGGCACTTACGCGCTTTTTTTTACATCCATCCTCGCCCTGAGAAGGAACTACAACATGCAGTGAAATGAAATAATGTAAAAAAGCAAACAAGCAAACAAAGCGGTCATGCAATCATAGTGGAACATCATATGAAAATAGAAGAGAAATGAAAAAATAACAATAATAATAAACAACAAACAAAAAATAATAAAATAATAATAATGGGGGGAAGGGGGGGGGGGGGGGGGGTGGGGGGGAGCATATGGAAATGTACTACAGCATACAACAATTAGCAAGCATAAGAACAGACAGAAAATGAATATGACAAAGTACGTACAGAATTTGGAACACAAAAATACACGCACGCACGCACAGAGAGAGAGAGAGAGAGAGAGAGAGAGAGAGAGAGAGAGAGAGAGAGAGAGAGAGAGAGAGAGAGAGAGAGAGAGCAGGTTACGAATACGATTTTTTTGTAATCTAATCTTTTGTAGTAGGTTACGAATACGATTTTTTTTTAAAATCTATCTAATCTTTTGTGTCCTATAAGTGGCACTGTACCTACGCCGCTCATTCTAGCTTCTGTCCACACTCACAGCCCCGGCACGTCCACTACACAGGCCCTAGCAGTCAATGACCGTCAGGTCGTCACGAGGCAACCCACCAGTGAAGTCACTGCACTGCCGCGACAGCTGAGCCACTTGGGTGGTATCCAGCGGTGCCTGTTCTGACTCAATATACACAGAAAACCCTCCACTAAGCCCCCTAGAGACGACCATAATTGCTTAGTTGTGGAGGCGGCATGATGGTGAGCTCTTCCTCACGAGGGCACCGCCATGTCCATCCAACGACAGCTCCCATGACTTGGCTAATACCAAATCTTAAATAAATGTCAGCGAAACAAACGAGTCACAAGACAAAACCAACGCGTTTCGACCTCTTAGGTCTTCTTCAGGTGAGACAAAAATGAATAAATGACGAAAATTCACTTAACTGAAGCGATCTGAAGCGATCAAAGCTAAGTGAATTTCGTTATTTTATTCGTTTTTGTCTCACCTGAAGAAGACCTAAGAGGTCGAAACGCGCTGTGTTTTGTCTTCTGACTTGTTTGTCCACGTGTTTCTCTGGGCGGTTCGCTGACATTATTTAGGATTTGTATAGATTTCCGCCTGCAGTCGTCTCACTTTTGCTTACTAGATCTTTGCTAATACCAGTCGGTGACCCCGACAGAAACCTCACCAAGGGCTCTGATAGACGTAGAGAGGAAATCAATAATTATGAAGTCACCATGAGAGCATGGCATTCAGAATACAGAACTGTGAGTTTAAACAGATAAAACCTAGGTGCCGTCGGGAAGACCCCCCCCCCCCCTGTATCCTAAATGATCCTGATGGAATCGAACCGACGACCTCCATGCCGTTAATTCAGATACTAACACAGGTGGCGGGTAAATTTTAGGTAGATGTAGCACTACGTATTTTGATCGAGAGAGAGAGAGAGGGACAACCACCAGAGAGATATATAAGGATAGATCAGTCCTTATGTTGGGGTACCTTAACCCTGTTGACATTGCGAATCCGATTTGTCTCAATCTTGTGGGACAACCACCAAAATACGTTAACTTTCGAGAGTTTTGTGGGCATGACTAGACATGATCTCAAACAAGAAATTCGCTTTCTTGTATATGACTCCACTTTTGAGGCAGTATGTCTAAATAGATACTGAGCAAACAGCGTACAAAAACATATGTCCACTGTTGCCATCCGAGGCGTTTCCTACCTTTGTGTGTGTGTGTGTGTACCTTTGTGTGTGTGTGTGTGTGTGTGTGTGTGGTGTGTGTGTGTGTGTGTGTGTGTGTGTGTAGTTTATGATGTAACCAATGTACTTCATAAACACAACAATACACTTCTTAAATCACAATGAAAATGAAATCATAATGGTATACCATAAACTGACCCTACCTATTCTTGTATCAGGTATATCTATCTAATGTATGCACTGTATGGGCACTCCCTCCCCCCCCTCCCCCCACCAACTTCATTTCTCTCTTTCGGGGTTATTATCATTAATAATGACTCCACCGAACAACGTGGACAAACGAATCACAAGACAAAACACGACGCGTTTTCGACCTTTCAGGTCTTCTTCAGGCGAGACAAACAACACTCAAGACAACGAAAAATAAAGAACGTTCCCTCTGTGTTCTCTTTGTGTTGTGTGTGTGTGTGTGTGTGTGTGTGTGTGTGTGTGTGTGTGTGGTGTGTGTGTGTGTGTGTGTGTGTGTTTGAACTTGAAGTTCCAACAGCAGTTTTGATTATTGTTTTCATATTTCATACGAGAGCTATGTATTTGCATGATAGAAATGGTATTTTTTTAGTTTGTGGTTATATATAACTTTCCTACTTGTTTATGAGGGCAGAATGTAAAAAGGCTGGAAAGCTTATTCTTTAACCCTCAATAAAGATAATTTTGACTTGACTTGACACTCACAGACACACAGACACATACACACACACAGACACACACAGACACAGACAGACAGATAAAACACACACACACACACACACACACACACACACACACACACACACACACACCACACACACACACACACACACACGCACGCACGCACACACACAAGCCCCGACCAGGACACAAGTCCCAATGCTATGAAAGGGAAGTAACTCACGGAATCCTCTTTCATTTTCCGCCATCGTAACACGGACAACATCGCTCCCGTATTCAGCAAGACCAAGCTGTCCATGGATAAAGCAGACAGCTGAGCTGTATCAACAGCCGACAGTTGCCACGTCATAGGCAAGCATCTATAAGGAGTTGTCCAAACACAGCCGTGTCAACAGTGTGGTGGTCAACAATGACTTGGTGCACTTTATGAAGATGAATTATTGGGGGGGGGCGGGGGGGGGGGGGGGGGGGGGGGGGGGGGGGGGCAACCAGTTTGGGTGTTCTACCGGTGCTGGCCAAACTGGATCATGTGGATTCCTATCAGAGGCCCTGAGAAAGGATTGTACAAGGGCTGGGGAGGAGGCTGCCACAGAGAGCAGACGACCAACCACCAGCTGCGACCAGTCACTGCTGGGGGACAGCAACGCCAGGAACAACACAGATTTCAGTCTGGGGCACCTTGTTCTTAAGGGCCTCCGACCAACAGGACGTAAATCTCACCCATCAAGTCAATCAAGGCTGAAGGTGCGCGTGATTCTTGGGCTTTGGGCGAGAAATTAAAGGGAAAACACTCCACTTCGTTCCGTCTGCGTTCTCTTTGGCTGGCTGTTGTCCCTTGATTTCTGCCTGTCTGCCGGCGCTCACTTACTACCATTCCACACCATCGCAACAGATATTAGAGATTCACAACGACATCTTTTGTCTGTTGATGTCAGTAGAAGATATAGGGGCGTTACAGAAGAAAAAAAAGAAAGAAAGAAAAAGAAAACTGAATATGTACTTTCATCGACTCACACCCAGCAATAATAATAAGCAATATCAACTCTTAAAACATAGCCTACAATCGTAATAACACACACACACACGCACACACGATCGTGCACGAGAATACGTTACGTAGAAGATATCTTATGTAGATATCTGAACTAATGAGGACCTCAGTGTGAGTCTAGACGAGAAAAGAAATAAAGAGACAGCCGGGAGGGAGAGAGAGAGAGAGAGAGAGAGAGAGAGCGCATGAGCACACATAAATAAAGACGACGATGAGTGAAAATGGCGACTAAATTCATGCACTGAAAAACAACAAACTGTTTGTAGTTAGATGTCCCCTCCCCTTCCTCCTGACAGCCCTCCCCCCCCCCCCCCAACCACCTTTACATTCTCTCTCTCTCTCTCTCTCTCTCTCTCGTTACCCCCCAAATCAATCCGTGATTGATTAATTTATACACTAACACCATTTCTTTCATGAAAAAAAGCGAGTTAAAATCCATTTTTAAATATCTCTTTAGTGTCTTTCCATTTTTCAGTTTTGTCAATATTTATTCTGTTTGTTGGATGACCAGGCGGCCATAGTTGCAGAATATATACTAGTCACATAAAGTTAAGCACAGTTTACATGTACCCGCATAATTTCCAAAATATAAAAGCCACGATTTTGAAATTGGGAACAGATTTTATTCATTATCTTGTTCCAACGTACATTGAATTCATTGGGATCGAATAAACGGTTGTTGATTTACAGACAATTAAAGAGAGAGGATGGGTCGAAATCAAAGTTCGCAAAATCTGTTCAGTTCACAAAATCATTTCAATAGTGGGTGTGGCCACCGCCATTGGCGAGACATTCCACGCAGCGACTCCTCATCGAGTTGACCAGTGTTCTGATGACCCTCTGAGGGATTCTCTGCCATTCCAGTTGCAGCATTTGGAAGAGATCCTGGCGGGTCTCTGGGAGGTGGATGGTTCTCCTTCACACGTCTCCCCAACTCATCCCACATATGCTCGATGGGATTGAGGTCGGGACTATACGCCGGGAAGATCATCCTGTTGATGCCGGCCTGCACAATGAAGTTTTCGGCCACCCGGGCTCTATGTGGCCGAGCATTGTCGTCTTGGAAGACTGCCATGGGTCCTATCCGTTGCATGGTCGGAACAACGAAAGGCGCCAGGATTTCATCCCGATAGCGGATGCCTGTGAGGTTTCCATCAATATGGTAGAGTGGGTGTCTTGTGGTGGAGGCTGAAGGCACCCCATACCATAACAGATCCTCCCCCAAAGGCCCTGGTCTGGCGAACAGCTGCATCAATGTAACGTTCACTAACACGCCTCCAAACTCTAGTTCGGCCGTCATTGTGTTCAAGACTAAACCGCGACTCATCTGAAAAGAGGACCTGGGACCACTGTTGTTGGTTCCATCTCACATGACGATGGCAGAAAGCTCGGCGAGCCAGCCTATGGGCTGCTAGCAGTTGTGGTCGAACAGCTGGGCGACGTGATCTGAGGGGCCGAAGTGGTGAAGACGGTTTCGTATGGCTTGACGGCTGAGGATGGTGTTATTTGCCATACGAAGCTGCCTTTGGATGCTGGTGGAAGTGGTATCCCGCTGCATAGGGCCTGCCTCTCGATGAAACGATCTTCTCTGGGAGTAGTCTGCCTAGGGCCGACCTGACCGTGGTCGCGCACCAAGTGATTCGCGCCACTTCAGCCTTTGCAATGCCATCTTGTATCCACGCAATCGCCCTGGTTTGTCAAAGGTGCTAAGTTTTCTTCGTGGTGGCATGGTGAGAAAAGGGCTGACAGTAACCAACCCCGCGCTTAAACAGCCCAAAAGAAGGGGCATAAAACTCACTTGAGAGACTGCTCTTGCACGGGAAAAAAGAATTTTTCATTTTTACACATCTTGTGTCGCCAGCAAGCTTGATGCAAAACAGGCACACAGTTAACGCAACTTTGCACTTTTTATCCCGCGCGCGGTAACGAGGTCACCAAGACCCCCGTGCGCACTACCAGTTGACACAGGCTGGATTACACACTGCTGTGTGAGATTCCATCATTGGTTGCCGCATAACAAAAAAAACAATGTTTTTTGAAGGGATGAATCAACCCCCTGTGTGCAAGGCCTGTGCTTAATTTCCTGCGAGCTGTTGACATCGCACATCTCTTCCTTCGTGAAAGAAAAACAAGCAATAAAAACATAACCGACGGGGCGTGGTTTTCCTCCCCTCCCCATCCCACCTCCTCCTCCCATGGCCATCCTCCCTGACCGGTGGGATGTCTCTACACCAGCCGCGGTCACAGACACGCCCAGTTTATGGGGAAAACACATCAACACAATTCATGATGCAGTCTTCCACTGTCTCCCTCCCACACTCCCCCCCCCCCCCTCCCCCGACCGTATCTCTCTCTGATGCCGTGCACTGCAATGTTCCACGAACGGTTATGTACATTGTCATTCACTTCACTCTTAAGAGAGCTGGTCTCTTTGGAAATCTGCGCCAGTGATGCTTTAAATTCTTCTATGCTTTCTGGCCGCATTTTGAAAACTTCAGATTAAAGTTCGTTGTTGGGGCTGTTGCGCTAACAGCTGACCGTAGGCTAACAGCAATGCACACTCTGTTGCAGGAAGTAGCCAACACATTGTTTCCCACAGTCGTGCGTATGGCACGTGTTGTGCGTCGCAGAGCTAGTTCCAGACAGCGTACGCCTTCAGCAAGAGTCCTACACACCTGTTTATTGTACATGCGGCCGTGTGGGCTCTCTTTCTCTCTGTCTGTCTGTCTGTCTGTCTGTCTGCCTGCCTGTCTGCCTGCTGCCTGTCTGTCTGTCTGTCTGTCTGTCTGTCTGTCTGTCTCTCTCTCTCTCTCTCTCTCTCTCTCTCTCTCTCTCTCATAGTGATCTCATAGGGATTGTGCGGGCACAGGCAGACTGACACCACTTCTCTTTGAACGTTTGTAATGCAGACGATACTATGGAGGGTGCGCTAATGCTTTTTCTTTACAGAAATCGCATTAAAAAAAACAAACAAACAAACAAAAAAACCCAAGATGCAAAGCATGTAAACGTACTCCCAGTTATCTCGAATACGCGTGAGATATTCCTTAAAGAGGAAAAACCGTTTTGGGCCGTTATAGCAGCTAGTAACGGCTATTCTGGTAAACATCGGCCATCATATGTGACCCATAATGAACATACCTACAAATTTTCAGAAAGATCGGCCAAGTACTTTTTGGATATTCCATAAAGAAGAAAAAGCGTTATGGGCCGTTATAGCCGCTAGTAACGAATATAACGGGTAAAATAAACCATCGGGCATCATCCGTGTCCCATAATAAACACAACTACAAATTTTCAGAAAGATCAGCCCAGTAGTTTTGTCTGGAGCGAGTGGAACACATTTTGATCACACACACACACACACACACACACACACACACACACACACACACACACACACACACACACACACACACACACACACACACACAGAGAGAGAGAGAGCTTTCCTTCGTTCCCATTTTAAATTACTCCCTGTTCTATAAGAACTGGGAGTGCAACAATATCCTTTCACAAGTTGTAGTGAATTCTGTACTCAGTGAATGCACTGCAATTATATATATATATATGTTCTCTCTCTCTATATATATATACATATATATGATTAATCGACAAAAATGCCGAAAATAACCGCAAAATGCTCTATTCGGGACTGCTGTAAGGATACGGTGCTACTGGTAGCGTTGGGGACTGACATGCCCCCTTTTCATTGTGCAGCTCCATGACGGTGCTCGCCAGTGCTTCTGTTCTGCTTGTCATGGAAGCTCTGAGTTTTCCCATCTCCTCCCTCAGCTGATGGTCGTCCTTCGTACAGAGCTTCGAATCCTTAATGCTGTTTCATTTCAGTTTTTTTTTTTGTTTTTTTTTATGCATTGTCATCTCTTCCACACAGATATGAAAAAAAGTCTTCTTTTCTCTCTCTCTCTCTCTCTCTCTCTCCTCGCTCTCTCTCTCTCTCTCCTCTCTCTCTCTCTCTCTTTCTTGTGTGTGTGTGTGGTGTGTGTGTGTGTGTGTGTGTGTGTGTGTGTGTGTGTGTGTGTGTGTGTGTGTGTGTGTACACTAATGGTTTTGTTATTTTGATTCGGACTGGTGATATCATTCACATCACTCGACGTTCATATCACACAAAACGAAGGTTTTCCGTTTTTCATCTTCATTACCCGCAAAATAGGTAGAAATGGCGGAGGTCATTTTCCATGTATTCTTCCGCCATTGTACAACAACTTCATGAATATTGCGTCCCTTGAACACTTAATTGTTCATACTGATAAGATTAGAGCATAAAACTAAAGCACTATAGCGCCTCGCTTACCTCCCCATCACCATCCTGCATCACTCCATTGTGACACACAGGAGCCTGACTCAAGAGAACGTCTGAAGGGGCGGTCTGACACCGCTAACTCCGTCAGACCACCCCTTTAGGCGTTCTCTCAACTAGTTAGAACTAGCTTTTTTTTTTTTTTTTTTTTTTTTTTTTTTTTTTTACAAACTTACATACCGTGTGGGGTTATCTGCTTTTAATACTAGTTTATAAAACTTTTCAGATTTTAGTTTCTGCTTAATCCTGTGTTTTTCCTGATCGTTTTCAATAAAGTCATTTTCACGCATTCATTCGTCAAATGCGTCTCTGTCTTTCATGTGAAATAAAACTACAGTCTTTAATTGTTCTCTAAAGTTTTTGAAACTGAGTTGTATTTCTGACATAAAATCCACACACTTATCCCAGCATGTCTTCCACTGAAAGACAGTTTTGACAAAGTTTTTTCTTTTTTTTTTTTAAACTATGTCTCTTTCTACCGAACAGTCATCAATGATAAATACTGTTTGCGTTCCCTCAAACAGTCTATAAAAGTATTCTTAACACTCACTCAGTTTATTGCTGGGATCAATGATCAATTAAATATGTGTCATCATCTGCCCATATAAACCTTCGATCATGATATGATTGGTTCGATTTTAAGGTTGGGCAGAAAATTACTATATGATCAAAATTATAACAATAAACTGTTTGTAATAGGCCGAGGACAAATATTGTTTTTCGACAACCAGTCCGTCCACATATCAATGAACAAAGAGGGGGTTTTTGTCATAAAGTTTAATTGCTCCATACTTTTATAACAGAATTTAATCTAATCCAGTTATTACTTTTATCAGACTTTCTGTCAAAACGTGTTCAGCGTATTAAAATCCTATATGATGTAAATGTGTAAGATTAATCCAATTCAGTTCTGTGAGATTGCTTCTGCTTAGACTAATATTGATGTTGTCGTTGCTCGTAATGATCTTAATATCCTCACTGTTGTAAAGAACGACGACGGTAACTTTAAGTTTTTCAACGTCTAAGTTTTGCCAGCTCATGAGAATTCCTTTCATAAGGATGTCACTAACACCCAAAGCCCCATTCGTCTCCACATCTTTTCAGACAGAAATTTCAAATATTATTGTGAACTTGTCTCCTAATTTCATGCGTGGAATGAACTGCAATTTTGTAGAAGCGTCCTTCAAAACTGATTCCTTTCTGAGTAGGGTGTACTGTTTATACCCAAACGACTTTATTTCGATCTCTCTCCTCCGACTATTGTCCTCTGGCATAAGACTTATATGTAAAAGACCAGAGTTGAATGCTTTTCTGAAACTTTTTAGGCGGTCAGAAAATGTAAATGGGCTGAAGAATTCAAATTTTATGTCCCATTCTAAATATAGTTCTCAGTGCCATTTGTTGTCAGTTTTTTTTCGAACTATTCTATATTCATAATGTCCTGCATTATTTGTTTCTACATTGCGCAGTTGTTCTAGTTTAGGAAACTTTTTGTTGTCGCTAACCTCTTTGCGCTTATAATAACCATCTTTACTGTACTCAAAACCCATACAAAGCGCCTATCACACCGTTCTGCTCAAAGTCCTCAGTGTCTGCAAGGTCTTTTAATTCTAAAGTTATACACCTTACAGGTGCTAATGTAACCCCTGATTCTTCTTGTCCACGCGATATTTTTTTTTTAGTACAACTTATTATTTTATTTCCAAAAACAATGTGCAGGTTATCACATTTCACGACTTTCCCTGTTTTATCTGTGATTTTTTTTATTAAATGATCGGACCCTCCCACAAGCTAATTTTTAAAACTGTAATTAGGGGAATTGTATAATTTCATAATCGCAATATGCAGCTTTCCCTGGTGGATGAACTCTTAAAACAGTTGAGGGCCTTCCATCATATAAGTTTTCATCAGTGTTCAGCTCGTCCAAATGAACATAGAGTACTGATTGTAATGCAAGATGGAGCGGATTCCCCCCACCCCCCCCCCACCCCACCCCCACCCCAACCCTCATAAGTTGTTGTGTTTCGTTCAACTCTAAAAAAAAAAAAAAACTCTGATCGCCATCTGTAAAACCTAACATTTTAACTAGCTCCATATCAAAATAGTAATGTGTATCCTCGTGGTCAGGTTTGAATGTCAACATTGATTACAGATTCGCATTGTTAGGTTTGAGAGTAATGCCAAAGTTACTCATTGCTTCTTTTAGTGAGCAAAACACGTAATAACCATCAGGTATGATTAACTGGCTAACCAGTTTCCACTATTGTCAATTTTTTAATTTCTATTTCTTCTTCTTGGATTCACTTATATTAAACCATACGACTTTGTAAAAAATGTCATGGAGTGCGACCCTTCGGGTTTCCGCAATCGTTATCAATAGCATATTTTAAAATTGAAGGACTGTCTTGAGTTGTTATTGTGACAAACATTTTTCAAACAATATAAAAATGATTTCATTCAAAGGTACTAGTGAAAACTATCCTGTTGGACCGCACTACAATCTTAAAGATATAACAATTGATATCCTTGACATTTCTGTGACTCAGTCTGATACCTTTCAAGTAAAGGTTAGTACTCCATTGAACAGCTGTCTTTAACCCTCCTATTAAAAACGACTACATCCCAAACGTGTGGTTCAGTCATCTGATGCAGTTTTATCAGAACCAGTTAAACTTTGCTGTGTTTCGTGTATCATCCTGATCCTTTGGTGAGGTCAGTGTATAGATTTCATTTCTATTGTACCTTCAGACATATTTTGTCTGAACTGCAAGCGCCATACCAAATGACAAACCGTTTAATCCATTCAGCAACAGAATAGACATGAAGGTTTTCGAAAGGATATATAACGAATTTAATGTAAATGTTAAGAAAAAACTTTAGACAA
>JADBJO010014592.1:20000-25000 GCA_016801955.1 Conus betulinus
TGTGTGTGTGTGTGTGTGTGTGTGTGTGTGTGTATAACTCTCTCTCTCTCTCTCTCTCTCTCTCTCTCATATCAACCAAGTTTAGGTTTGGCGTATCTGACGTCGGCGTGCACTTCCAGAGTCTGACATACGGCGGAAACGGAGCTGCCATATGTCGCTTATGTAGTTCAGCAATTGAGGATGACAGATGCGATGTTTTCTGACCAGCTTCCAGAGCTTCTCGATCACTGTAACACCCTCCATGGTCACTTGTGTTTATTGGGAGACTTCAACTTTCATGTGAATGACCTTCGTGACAGAAGTACATCCAGGTTTTTAGAGTTCCTGTCGATGTCTGATTTAAGTCAGACTGTGTCTGGCCCGACTCACAAAGGGGGTCACAGTCTAGATCTGGTGATTGTGCGGCCTTCTGATGGAGTTCACCGTCCGAGGCCACGTGCGCCTTGGAGTCTGACCACTTTAGTGTGGTGTCTGCCTTCGACATTGATCTCCCTCCCCCTGCCCCGGTGTTCCGCAACGTCCGCAACATCCGTGCCATTGACAGAGCAGCGCTGAGAGACGATCTGCAGGTGGAGCTGGGCAGCATTGAGAACTGCACCGCTGACCAGTACAACACTGCCCTCCGGGTCGTTCTGGACAAGCATGCCCCTGTGTCTCGACGCAGGATGATGGAGAGGAAGGTGCCCGTCCCGTGGTTGTTTGGTGTTCTCGGCGATGAACTGCTTCAGGCAAAACACGAGCGGAGATGTGCAGAGCAGCAGTGGAGACTGACAGGACTCATCGTTCACAAACAGATCTATCAGAAAGCCAAGAATTTTGTGACTTCCTTGTTCACAAAGCCAAGACGTTATTCTACAACACCAGTATATTTCGGAGGCAAAGTCTAGCAAAGAACTGTATCACATCACCACACTCTGTGTGCTAGGACTAAAAGTAATCAGCTGCCCACCATCTATCCATTGTCTGCATTGCCAAATATGTTTTCAGACTTCTTTGTTCCAAGGTTGAGAAATTCGGAAAGATCTGGACGCTCAAGTGACTGTGGCGCACACCCCTTGGTAAACCGTTCAGTGGTGATGATCACTTTGTGCATTCAGCCCTGTCACTAACGAAGAGGTTTTGGTAATTTTGAAAAAAAATCAGCTCTCCCAAAACTTGTGATCTTGACCCACTCCCCACGCCCCTGCTCTATGAATGCTTGGAAACTGTTTTGCCTTTTTTGACAAAGATGATCAATGATTCTCTACTTTCTGGTGTTTTCCCTGATGCTCACAAGAGTGCGATTGTAACCCCTCTATTGAAGAAGCCAACACTGGACTCTAACGATCTGAAAAGTTTCCGTCCAGTTTCCAATCTGTCGTTTTTGTCAAAGATTATTGAGAAAATTGTGTTGTCTCAGCTTTCCACTCATTTTTCGTCCAACCAACTGTTCAGTATCCATCAGTCGGCCTATAGACCCGGTCATAGCACGGAAACTGCTCTGATGAAAGTTGTAAATGATCTCCTGCTTTCTCTTGATGAAGGAAAACTCTCTGTTTTGACATTGTTAGATCTCTCAGCCGCATTCGACACCATTGATCACAGCATTCTTCTCTCTCGTTTAGAATATGTGTTTTTGGTGTTTCTGGCACACAGCCTTCACTGGTTTGAATCATACCTGTCCAACCGCACTCAAACTGTATCTATTCAAAACTGCAAATCTAACCCATCGTTAATCGCCTATGGAGTGCCACAGGGTTCTGTCCTTGGCCAGTTTTGTTTTTGTTTTGTATACAACACCCTTGTCTGATATCATCTCATCTCACTCTGTTCTGTCTCACTCTTTTGCAGATGATACTCAGTTACAAAAGTCTGCAGAACCCAGCCATGTCAACGAGCTGGTTCAGTCAATGCAAGCATGTATTCAGGATGTTAAATCATGGATGACATTAACAAACTCAAGTAAAAACGATGAGAAAACTGAAGCTTTAGTCATTTCTTCATCAAGAACGTCACTGTCTGCTCCATTACGGACTCGCTTGTTGTTGGTGATGCCACTGTTCCATTTTCAAAATCAGCAAAGAATCTTGGCGTTGTTCTTGACTCACATCTGACAATGAATGCTCAGGTCATGACGTAATTCGTACAGTTAACTTTGAACTCCGTCGTATCAGCTCAATTCGCCATTTCCTCTCAACTGAGCAACAAAAACTCTCGTTTCGGCATTTGTGCTCTCCCTCCCGTCTGGATTATTGCAATGGTCTCCTTGTGAATTGCCCACAAGAACTTATACAACGAATTCAGAGTTTACAAAATACTGCAGCAGCACGCTGGTCTTGAGGGTTCCCCGTAGAGACCACATCACCCCGCATCTCCACACTCTGCACTGGCTCCTCCCCATAGAAGCACGCATTAGATACAAATTGCATGCATGTGTTTTCGTGCCATCAATGGTCTGGCCCTGTCTATCTTTCTCACCTGGTTAGCATATACACACCGGCAAGAACACTCCGCTCATCATCCGACACTCTCACCCTCTGCAAGCCACGCGTTTCAACAAAAACCTATGGTGAACGTTCCTTCTTTTTTGCAGCTCCTTCTGTTTGGAACTCTCTCCCACTTTCGATCCGCTCTGCCAAAACTGACTCTGCTTTCCGCTCTGCACTCAAAACCCATCTGTTTAAGGAATTTTCTTTATAGAAAACATTTTTGTCCTGGTGTTGGGTGTGTCATTGCGTTACGTGTTGTAAGTGTTGCCCTTGAAATGTTTATAGTTAAATATTGTAAAGCGCTGTGAGCTCTAGTGAGAAAGGGCGCTCTATAAACTATCTATCATTCTATGTATGTTGTATGTATGTATGTATGTATGTATGTATGTATGTATGTATGTATGTATTATGTATGTATGTATATATATATATCCATCTATCTACCTGGTTTACAATAGCACCCATATGCTGCTAGTAAATGAATATACATAATCTGTAGCCCTGATTTTTCGTTCCCATTTTCTTTCTTTCCATGCCCCCCCCCCCCCCCCCCCCCCCCCCCCCCCCCTCCCCACCTCAAGCCCTCTCTAACTTTCCCCATCACCACTTTTCTCTCGAGCCTTTGCTAAGCTTCAATTTGATGACGGAGGAATTGATTTCCCCCACTACTAAATCGTGCGACATATTGCTTGGTCAGTCAGTGGGAGACTGCATCCCTTAGAAGATCCAAGTAAAGGCAGCTCTGCACAATTCTTAGCTGCTGCTAGAACTGATGTGACTGACAATGCTTTGCTTGTTAAACGGCAGAGATGACCATTGACTGTTGACACGTTTTGACCCCCCTTGTATATCTTTCAACAGATCCTCAAGCTAAGGCTAAAAACTGTTCTTCTTCTACATTTGATACCGTTCATGTAATGATTTTATTTTTTTCAGCAGCTGACTTCCTTGATATACTTTCTTTTGTTTTATTTTTCCACCCTTCGATGGACACTTTAGGGTGCTGCTGGATTCTGTTTTTGATCCCTCGGTGGTGATATAAAACTCCACGGAATTATAGACTGTGGTATATCTCCATTTAATGCCAAAGGAGAACAGAGTTAATGAGCCGTATCTGCCTGACAATTCTCCATCAATAAACGGAAATGCGTTGTGCAGGCGATATGAATTGTTCTGAATGCGTCAGTGCAGGCGATATGAATTGTTCTGAATGCGTCAGTGCAAGCGATATGAATTGTTCTGAATGCGTCAGTGCAGGCGATATGAATTGTTCTGAATGCGTCAGTGCAAGCGATATGAATTGTTCTGAATGCGTCAGTGCAGGCAATATGAATTGTTCTGAATGCGTCAGTGCAGGCGATATGAATTGTCTGTTGCCGGGAAGGATTACCATGGTACCTATGCAAGCAGTGAGAGATTTCATGTTTGTAATCTATTGTTCTCGCTTTACGTTTCCAGTTACTTTGCGCTCCCCCATATTGTTTTCTTTGATTCTTTTTTGGTTCTTTACCAGATCATTAATGTAAACATGGAGAATGTGAGCCTGCATTTGTTTCTCAGGATACTAAATTGTGTGTGTGTGTGTGTGTGTGTGTGTGTGTGTGTGTGTGTAGATTGTACAGCATGCATATATATATATAAAGATAGATACACAGAGGTATATACACAGATAGATACAAAACGTAGAGAACTTTAAATTCCAGTTATAACCCACTCTGTCACTGCTGGAAGGTTAGTTCTTTCGGTGTCGAGAGACGATTTTGAAAACGGGAAAAAAAGAGAAAGAACTGCACAACAAAAAGCGCTTGCCCGGCTTCATTCCTGGACCTTCTTCTGGGACAGCAAAGCTGCAGACAAAAGGTGCGCATGGTTACTATACTACTGGACAGCAAAGCTGCAGACAAAAGGTACACATGGTTAGCATACCACTGGCACAGCAAAGCTGCAGACAAAAGGTATGCACGGGTACCATACTACTGGGACAGCAAAGCTGCAGACAAAGGTAGGTACGCCTGGTTACCATACTACTGGGACAGCAAAGCTGCAGACAAAAGGTAGGTACGCATGGTTACCATACTACTGGAACAGCAAAGCTGCAGACAAAAGGTAGGTACGCATGGTTACCATACTACTGGAACAGCAAAGCTGCAGACAAAAGGTAGGTACGCATGGTTACCATACTACTGGAACAGCAAAGCTGCAGACAAAAGGTAGGTACGCATGGTTACCATACTACTGGAACAGCAAAGCTGCAGACAAAAGGTAGGTACGCATGGTTACCATACTACTGGGACAGCAAAGCTGCAGACAAAAGGTACGCCTGGTTACCATACTACTGGAACAGCAAAGCTGCAGACAAAAGGTAGGTACGCATGGTTACCATACTATACTAAAGATCAAAATTTACTGTTGATTAAAACTGGGCAGGGGAGGAGAGAGAGGGAAGGGCGGGGAATTTACTGTTTTATTGATAAAACTGGGCAGGAAGGCGTGGGAGGGAAGGGTAGGGAATTAATTGTTTATCAATTACAA